>JBAMHV010000007.1:13429554-13439914 GCA_037177535.1 Pseudomugil gertrudae | reverse complement strand
GTTCTCTGCAATAGCTGTGTGTGCACAGAGGAAAGTCAGGCTGTGGATGTATAGAGACACCACTCTGATTTGCAGTATACTGAATTCAATAAGCAGTTTGGGAAGAGGATAATGAACTGTAGTATGCTGCGGCTAGTTGTGTGCCCAAGCCCAGGTAGTGGATGTGGCTTTGTTGTAGTCGCAGTACTTTTTCCTTGTTTGCTTTTGTTTAGTTTTCTTTCTATCAGTCTGCGGTGAATGAACAGGCAGGTTACTGTTGACTGCATGGACACGGCCAGTGGAGCTCTCCAGCTCTTGCGCCAAAGCAGGACATTACACGTTTGGACACCTGAGATGCCAATTCATACGTACAGTTAGGCCTTTTGAACTACTTTTGTATCACAAAGTGACATTTGCCTTCTTTTGGTTTTGCAGTCCGTTTTAGCTGCCAAAATCGCTCTTTGTTCCTTTGTATAGTGAGCTCTGTCACCGTAATAACCACAGATATTCACACGATTCATCTAAATATATTGTCATTTCTTTTCTTAAGCTTTCAGGAGAAGGAACGAGAGGCCTCACTGTCTCATGTGCCCCTTATCCCTGACTGTTAAGAGAAACCTTCTCTGCATTTCCCCAAGGACATCACAGTGTCATCGGACTGTGAGGTCTTTACAGTATTTATATTTTATTACGGATGGAGCTAAATGAACTCTCTCTAGCTGCCAAGCCGCTCTGAACACTGGAAGTGGGACACACATATCTCTATGTTCAGAATGGGTTGTATGGAAAAAAGAAAAACAAAAGAAAACACTCTTTTGAAATCTCCTGTGCCCAAGCTTTGATTGTAGCCAGTGGAGCACAAATTAGAGCTTTGTGCTTTGGTCTTGTACTTTTTTTGACTTTTGACTATGGGGCTAGGATAGAAGGGATCGTCACTCATGTCTTGCTATGTGAAACTCTGTATAGGGTTTACTATTATCATTTTTAATAACCTGTTGTTATGTGACAATCCCTTTAATGTTTTGTTTCAAGAGAAAAAATGAATAAACATTGGTGTTCAACTGAAGCTACAGTAGCGTTTGTTACACAAACACAAAAATAAAAAAAACATATATGCCAAAATATATTTTATAAATAATTTAAAATGTAAAATGAGAATATTTAATGCTGTGTAGTTATTTTATGAGTAAGTTATACTTGAAATTAACTTGCTTTTGTTCATTTGTTTGCTGCTTTTATATTGAACCTGATTTGGGTTATTTTTGTTTGTTTTGTTTTTTTTCTTTCGTTTAAAATTTCAGAAATGAATTTGAATTATTTTTTCTTTACTGTGTGATCCCTGGCAGCCGTTGACTTGCAGTCTACCTTGTTGTAAAGAGTTTCTTATTGGTCAGTTCTTGTGCCATCCAGTTTCTGTGTGGGCTACTAGAAAATGTTAAAAAGACAAAAAAAAAAAAAAGAATTTATTGAAAAAAAGAAAAAAAAGTGATTTCAGCACCAACATTAGTGTGTCAGTTCGATGAGCTTAGAGTGAGATAGCAAAAGAAACCACAAAAGATTTACACAAAACCATACAGATTGCAGGTTGTTGCTTAATCTTAATATTGAAGGAGGAGAAAGAACAGCTTCCCGGGTTCTTCAGGCAATAACTGGGTTCCACCTATAGGCTGGCTTTTTGTTTGACCCAGTTGAGTTCAAACCAGCTTTTTTTTTCAGCTTCAATTGAGGGCATTCTGACATGCAGACTGACTTTAGTCAGCACTGCTGTCACCCTGTGCCATCTGTGTTCAGCTGATCTCAAAGGTGAAGTTGAGATCACAGTGGCAAAAACAACCTCTCCCCTCCTGCAAGTACCACACTACAGACTGGGTGGAACCGTGTTTGAGCAGAGGTCTTAGAAGCACCGTGTTGCACATCGGCAATTTGGTTTGATGTTGCTTTGCCGTAAACAGTATGTACAATGTGGAAATATATGAATGAAAATGGACAAATTGCATACAACAAACTAGATCTTGTAGCTGAATGTTTTGCTGGTCTCACCCATGGCTTCTGGCAACATAAAAATCGGAATAATCACTGAATGTATACAGCAGCTTATAATTAAACTATTAAATGTTCTCTGTTTGGTTTCCTTGTTTTTATTTGACACAAGTTAGATTTCAATTAGAATTTAATATAAAAGCTTTACTTACAGAGTTCAGTCTAATCAGTCAGATTATCACATTACTGGAGGAAAAAAATGTTCATTTAGATTTAGAATTTCACAAACCAGAGTGAAAAAGAATGGACAAATTACCTTTTTGCAACCAAAGAAAGTTTGAATCGCAGCCCAGCACTAATGTTAATGTATATACTGTATTTATATATATATATATATATATATATATATATATATATATATACTTTTATAGGACATGATTGTAAAATTTATAAATGCTTCAATTAGAAAATAAATGTATCCTTCCATGAGTGCATTGACAATTAGTAATATAATGTGGATACAATTGTATCTTGAAGATTGCGGCGTAGCTCATTGACTGAAGTCATAACAAAATTATAAATATACAGTTTCTGCTGAAACTGGCTACATAATTAACCCAGTGGTGCAGAACCCACTTGGACCCAAGAAACCTTTATAAAATGTGTGTTCTCTGTTTCTGAGACTGAGAACCTCACCCTCAAGTTTAATTTATATTAATAATGTGAATAGATACTGTTGTGTAAAATAATCATTTAGAATATTTTTGCTTTTATAAATGAATTAGGAAATGATTTACCCCGGCAAGGGGAATAAGAGGTATGTGCAAAATTATGCAGACATGACTCAGACATTTGCTGTTTGTGTACAAAGCTAAAGAGTACATAATGTGAGCCTGAGGTGAAGAACTAATGAACACAGGAAACATGACTGCCTTGATAAAATTATATCTAACAGAGCAGTTTGGGTGAATATGTTTGAGTTGCTGCGAACAACAAAAAAGGTGCACCTAAGTGATATTATGGACCTAACTGAGCCATCTGGGTTGGAGTCTGACAGGGTTGCCTTGGTGATTTGCCCTTGGTGATTTTTTTTCTGGTTTGGAAGACTCAGGTTTGGTGTTTCTGCTTTAGGCAGATGATATGGCCATGTTAGTGTCATGATTGTGATCTTCAAATTTAACTGGAACAGATCCCAGTTGACCGTGATGAAAATCAGTCCCTACATGATAAATAATAATAAATAAATAATAAGTCCCTTTTAAAATATCATGACATTTCAGCATAAAATATATACTCAAAACACACTACACATAATGGTATTTTTCTTGTTTGTTTAAAGGAATTATAAGGTGTTTGGGAATGACGGTGGGGGGGACTGAGGGTGTGTGTGTGAGAATGAGTGTCTGGATATGGGGTAAGGGGTGGTGTGATTGAGTATAATGGGGGGTGTGTAAGGAGAGGGCTGGTGGGGTGTGTGGGGATGTTTGGGTATGTGTGTATGTGTCTGAGTGTGTGGGAAGAAGGGTCTGGGGGTATGGTGTGTGTGTGTGTGGGAGAGGAGTGGTGGGGTATGTGTGGATGATTAGGTGTGTGCATGGGTGGAGTTGATCCCCGGTGTTGACGTCTGGTGAGCTGGGGTGTGGGTTGGCCTCCGTTGAGTGGTGGTCTGGGGCTCTGGCCCCTCGCGGGCGCTGGTTGGCTCCTCTGCCCATGGGGGTGGGGGTGTCGCCTTCAGGCGCTGGGGGCCCTGGGCCGGCGCTCTGCCTGTCCTGGGTGGCCGGTGCCGGGTGAGTCGGCAAATCCCGGCCTGGGCACACTGGGGCCCGTTCTCCATGACTGCGGGGGGCTCTGGCTGGGACCTTCCCTCTTCCACCTCCTGGGTGGATGCTGGGTTTGCCCCGGGGTTGGGTGGCTGGGGTCCTTGTTCAGGGGCGGCTGCTGGTTGCCCTGGTCTTGGGTGGTCCTGGCCTGCCTCTGGCTTTTTGGTGGAGGGGGTTGCTTTTGCATGATCAATAATCCATCTAGATTTCAAGCACATGCTATTTTTTTTATTGAAATAAGGTATTTGTGTGTCATTTGTCAAAAAATGTTATGGTTGAATCAGATTTAATTTTAGTCTATATGTGAGGGATTGACGTTCCATAACCTGGCCAAGGGACAAAGGATATATAGCAAAAACACTCAATATACAAACCATTTTTACATAATAAAAATAGTCATTTAACCATCATACATTTTGTGTAATTTTGTCTTTGTGTCTAGTAAGTGCAGCATGAATAAAAGAAATGACATATGTGTTTTTGTTTTTCTTAGAACCCAAATTCCTCAGAGATTAGTCAGAGAATTATATAGAAGGACCCTGGCAAATTTTTTGACTTAGTCCATGCCAGGCTACTCATTCTGATCCTACGAGAGCTGCTACACAACAGGTTTTCCATGTATCCTTGCACCAACACATCAGACTCTAAATAACTGTGTCATTGTGCAGAACCTGATAGGCTGTTAGATCCATTTAATTTGATCTAAGTGTGCTGATGCAGGAATGGGCTGTAAACCTGCTGAGTTTCCACTCTAGGACTGGAATGAGTAACCCTGCTATACACCCTCTACTTTCTTACCCTCATCTGTGGTTATGAGGTGTTGGGACAGAAAGTACAAGACCACAAATGGCCAAAACTAGCTTCCTCTGCAGGGTGTTTGAGCACTCTCTTTAGAGAAAGATTGAGAAGCTCAGTCATCTGGGGGTGTTTCGGAAAAGAGCTTATGTCTCTCTGCATTGAAGAGCCAGATGAGTTGGCTCTGGCATCTGATACTGAGGACACAGTTGCAAAACTGCATCTCTCACCTGGCCTTTCTGAATTTCTCAGATGAGCTGGAGGAAGTGGCTGGGGAGAAGGAAGTGTAGAATTCCCTGCTTAAGCTGCTGCTTAGTGACCTGACCTAAGCTGGATTGATGGATGAATGGATAGAGCCGATCAGTGATAAAATCCATCCAGCTCCATTCATTTCAATATTTCACTTCTGGATTAATAGGTTACAGTGACTGCTTTCTACACTATAAATTGCAAAATTTGTTTTAACATAACAAGTTTATCTTTATCGTTTATGGTATGATTGCTTTCATGCATATACACAGGAAACCAAAACTTAAGATATATGCACAATGAAATTAAATGCACATGTCACAGACGTGACACATGTCTGAAAGTAAAAATGAGGGACAAACTTATAACTGTTATGTTATGTTATAACTGTTACTATTATGTAATTCTTAACTTGACATTGTGTGCATGGGTAAGTAGTTGGTAGAGTTAGATCATCCATGGCCCAAACTGATAACATATGGATCAGCTCATTAGCATAGAGTATATCTTAAAGGGCTTGGTCTAGGGTTAGATTTGTGATCAGATGTATATCCAAATCCACCACAAATAAACATATGGATAAAAGTGTCTTGTAGTTTTAAACACACTGATGATGCCCTCTGAAGAAGAAGTAAGCTACCCCTGAGAGTATGAAATGAAAATTAAATGAAAAATGAAATGAAAAATACTTTATTGATTGCAGAGGGAAATTCGAATTGTAGTAGTTTTTTTAATACAAAAAGTAGTTAATGAAGGGTCTTCACTGTTCTTGCCGGGATGGTGCCGTCCACACAGGAGACTCTGCTTCATTCCTGTCCTGCGTCTTTATCTCTTTCTTTTCAACTCCGTTGGGATTTGAAGTGTTATTTCACCGATAATCTTGAATTTGGAGAGCATTATTAGTAAATCCTGGTGGTAAATAAGTCTCATTGCCATGGAGACTCTAATAACAAGTCTTGAAATAGCAGAAAAAAAGATATGCAGAGAGACTCCCATGTAACACAACTTCCGCCAGCGTGAAAAGTCTTCTTGAACACCCAAAACAGACAGCTGATGTCTTATATTAGAAAAATCTCAAAACAGTTAACACAGAGCTACTACTGTTTGCTGCCTCCTAGCGATGCATTCCAGAATAAAGTATCATTAAAAAGGATCATGACCATCATGACCGAACATTAAATTAAAATGTTTGGGTAACAGATGATGACAGCGTATGCAAACACCTAAACAGTCGCCATCATGGAATCTAAATGACACACTCATTAATGGAAAAAAGGGAAATATATTGTGTAAAGTGAAGAACAAACAGACAAGCATTTCTTCCTTCATTGATAAATATGTTTTTGTTTTTTTTTACCATTATTTCAAAACAGACATTTGGGGATTTTACAGTAAATGAGGTGAGCGTGTGCTAAAATGATATAGACATGCTATTTTCACACATCTTAAATCTCCATATATCTCTCAAAACATGTGCATGTGTAGCTGTAATTGAGACAATTGTTCTGCTAGTGATTAATGTGTTTTCACAGCCAAAAGTATTATGTCATTACAACAACAGATCCCACTTGAAATATTGATTTTTATAGTCAACACTGAGTTGAAAGGTCTATGAAATAAGTTGAAAGGCAAAACAGAGCCTGATTCTGTTTTTCAAGTCCAAAGCATTTTCAGTGACATTTTCACTCCATAAAGACTCCTCTATTCACCTCTTCCCCCGCAGACAGCAGATAGTTCTCTTGAGTAAGTTTGGATGGACTGATAAAAAGAAGGAGAGAAAAGATGTGGAGCAGGACACATTCCAGCACTAGAAAGAGAAAGAAGCAAACAAGTGAGGGAAAACACACAGCTGCCCTCTGTGATAAGAAAAAGAGTCTGGCTTCATTTCTTTAATTAATTTGCCATTCCCTCTATACCCCCTGGTTAAGCCAACATGAAAGCTGGTCTGAAAGCACACTTGCTATCATATCCATTAGTCTATAAGGAGGATCTTGTTTCTTTCAGCTAAGTTCTCTTCTCATGGGCAATATCACTATTCCATCCCTGCCCTATTCATATGAATTACTCATGTCCTTTCAGCAGTGTTTAGACCCCTGGGTTCTCATAACAAAGTTGTCCAAACCAAAGGTACATTTCAGCTTATAACTGAAGGGTAAAATTCATTTCTAAAGAAATTCTAATTATTATCAATCTGACTAACCTTACAAAATACTACAGTTATTTTTTAAACAATACTATATATAATACTATATATTAGTATGTGGATAAAGTTTTTTTTTTCCTTTTACATTGGACAAAACCAATTTACAATGCAGAAGGTCTGAAACTGTCTGTTTTAAATGTATAATTAATGACCTTTTATATATGTTGGTCAACCATGCCTTTTGTTCAATGGCTAGCAGGATAAGCTCCAGCTGCCTGCAAGCCCTCATTGAAATAAGGGGTACAGATAATGGATGGCCATGTTGGTCACGGAGAGCCTTCTGCATTATGGTGAGAGTTATATTGCAGGTTACCAAAATTAATTAAAATAAATTAAAATGTTTTTAACATAAATACAAATGGATAAAAGGTATAACCTGTAGCTTTGTGCAGCAAAAAAATGTTTTTTGTTGCCTGTTTTTTTGAGTGAAACCCACCCCCCCCCACCACCACCACCACCACCATCACTACCACAGCCAATAAGCCACACTGATAGCTCCTGCTCCAGTGACCTCATTCTATCAGAAGGCCTTGCAGCTGCTGCAGCCTCATTATGACCAACAACTCTGTTCACCAACCTCTTGTGGAAGTTCACCATGGGATTAGGTGACAGCTTACATGTCTGACACACAGCAGTAATTTACCGAATACTTGCAGGGAAATATTTTGGAACTGTTTAGAATCTGAATCACAATTAAAAGCCAAACTAAATCAAAGTGCATCCAGCTGATTTAATCTTAAGTAATGAATTTAGTTGTGAATGTTTTTTTTTCCGTTTGCAGCAGCTGAAAAATAAGTTGATTTGATTGCAAATGATGTTGAAGCTGGAAAGTTCAATGAAACCAAAGGGAGGACGGGTATTTTCCAACTACAAAAAGCATCAACATGTCATGATATATTTCTCTCTGTTCCTTTGCAGTTAGCCAAAATCATTTTATTTCAGGCATGCGAATGAGACACTTTCTGTATTCAAAACATCTTATCCTGGTAGAATGTGCTGATAAGGCCAAATTCTAGCACTTAGTAACCAGTATGCCAACAAAAAAGGGGAGGGGGTGTTGCATGATGCCAAAATTATTAAGCTGCTGATCCTATTCAGAAATATATCTACACATTCCAGTTAACTAAAACATGCAGAGCATTCTGTTTTGGTCAATGGAAGCCAATTTACACAGAAAATGTCAGGTATGATCTTTTAATTAATTTTTCCATGAAAAACAAGTGAAGTTTGAGCCTTTTTGGACAATGCAAAAACAGAGTTCAGTGTGAAATAAAAAATCTGTTTTTGCTTTGACATCTGATCTCAGATAGTCAAAACTTAATCACATTAAAACATCATAAAAGACACTCATTTTTGTTGAGCAATTTCCATAACCACATACTCGCATCTTCTACAGCTCTGCTTCCAAACAGATAATGGTTTCTCTCCACATCCACCATTTAGCAAGATAATTTTCATAGCTAAAAAATCAAAATGACCCTGAGATGAGTTAGCCTTGCCTTATGTGTCGTCTAACATCATCACACCTGCAAACATGTCGATCTGAACCACAGTAGCGATTTGAATCCTTGGTAGATTCAGGCTTTCACTTCAGTGTGGGTGACAAGTTCAGAGTTTGCTGTAGTCACAGTCATCTAAAAGTGTTGTGCTCAAAGGATAGGATATAAGTTTAAAATCCATACTTTGGAATCAAAGTTTTTTTGTTTTTGGGACTCACAAAGATAAACTTTTTCCCATCAAAAGGCTTCTCTAGTTGAACAAGAATAACCTTTGTTGTAGGTTTATATTGTATTGAGGAGGTTCATCTTTGTCACAGTGGTCATTGCTATCAGTAAGAAGACTGATTACCCTTTATTTCACCCTGCCAGAGCTACATATCTAATAGGCTTGGCCAGTCGCCACTTCCTTTTGTGGTGGTCACAATGGAACTTTGATCGCCATTGAAATGAGCGACTCAAACAATAGTCTACACATACTGAACACTGCAGAAACATCAGTGAGATGGAGTGCAGTGTCTGCCACATTCCCTAACAAGCTTTAATTGGAAGTGATACTAGACAGATCATATCATAACCATTAGTGATGCCCTGATAAAAACTGACCTGGGAGCTGCTCTGTAAAGCCTCTTTGTCTGAAAAGGGTCCAGTGAGCCACAAGACCCGTCAGCCTGGCATCTCCAGCAGCAATCACAGCCTGACCCTCATCACCTCTCCCAGCCCTTAATGCCAGAATGCTGGCTCTAGGGGCTGTGGATCAGAGGCAGTTGACCTCCCCCTCTCCAGAGCATTAAAACGCTGATAGCAGGGACTAGAATTAAGGACTGTGGCCTTTGAAAGCCTCCATTATAGTCAGAGAGAGCACAGCCATGAATCTCACCCTCCTCTCCATAGACATGCATTATTGGAAGGGTGATTATTTGACCTAAAGCCTGAGCTTGCCAATGATTTATTTAACTCTGGCACAGGTACATTGTCTGACCTCTCTGTCCTTGTAGAGTGGCAGAAAACACAAAAAGATTTATCAAATTTGCATCATGAGTAGTTTACAAGCTTTAAAGCTACTTTACAAAGCACTCGTACCTTATGTTGGTGTTTAGTCCATCTTAGACGTATTGTCATCTTTGTAGGATAAAGCCTCTCACAAAAATGTACTAGGGCCTAAAATGTTTGGATCAATTCTTTCACTGCTACAGTGATTCACAGAGATGGATTGCTGTCCAAAGTAAGATTGAAATGTGCTGAGGGAAGCTAAAACTAAGGGAGCATGTCACTGCAGACGCTTGTTGTCATGGCTGAAATGATTCTCTTGTCAAGAAAAGTTTTCTAAAATATACCAATTTTTTAACCTCCATACAAGAAATAAGAAGTCTTTGGTTTCTCAAGTGTTACTTTGGTTGATGTTCTGTGTCTTGTAATAATTTGACAAAGAATTAAGTCTTACATACAATCTAAACTGGGACTTCATGCTAGAAAAACTCACAATACCTATTTGTTTCCATTTGTGTGACTCAACTAAGCTATTTTTCTGCCATGTCCAATCTTATTTCTCTAGTCAGTCTACACAAGTGAAATGCCTCAACACATATTTTCTTCTTACTAAATGTGGCATTTTATCCATCAAAAGGTATTTTTTGTGTACAGTGCTGTTGGTTGTAGTGTTTAAATCAATTTTAGTCTGTTAGCCTGGAAATAATTACATGTTAGAGGTTGTTTTAAGTATTTGTGGCGCACATCCCAGAAATTAATTACTTGAAATATGTAGGCAAGGCAAGGCAAGGCAAATTTATTTGTATAGCACAATTCAACACACGGTAATTCAAAGTGCTTTACAGAAC
>JBAMHV010000007.1:13377163-13393832 GCA_037177535.1 Pseudomugil gertrudae | reverse complement strand
TATATATAATTTTCTGTTACTTCAATTATACTGCTGTCTGCAATGTTACTGCAACTGCTCTGGTGATGTTGGGAGCTTTTGGTGAGTGGTGTAAAAGCAGTTATAGTTAACTTCCTGTAAGCAGCAGCATAGACCCCTCCTTGCCTGGTCCCAAAAATCACGCAAGACGCAGGCCCCTCACACAACATTCAGCTTCAACATGCAATCAGAACAGGACATGATCATCTCAGCTGCATGACCACTCGTCACTGACTGTTTCTGCCCTGGTTAACTGTTAATAATGCCTATAATTGAAGAGTGTGCATTCAAATATTTTAAAACTTTAAAACGCCATAGTTGGGTATGGCTACAAAGGTCACATAGAGAAGCCACATAGCTAAACTGAACTTGCATATAACAAGATACTCATAGTGGGACTGCAGAAGCTGTAGAGGATCTCAACGTTGACTCCAAAACATCTGATTCTCCTCAGCGCCATGCAGCAGAGCAGATCTAGTTTTTTCTAATAAACTTACATTTTTGTTCTTTGCTTTCTTGTTGCAGGTGTTTGGCATACCGCAAGCAAATTGCAATAATGATGAGGCCAAGGAAAACTGGTACAACCAAAGTACTTGTCCTTGGAATACCCTCTGTATGGACTACCTTCTTTTTGTTCTTACATTTGACCACATTTTTGCATACAATTCCAATGTCCCTGCTTTTAACCACTGTGCTTCACTGTAATGTGATGCGTCCTTTTAATATAAGTTTTACCAGCATTGGTCTGTCTCAAGCATTAATGGATTATCTCATGTGGAATCAACCAGCCAGTGGGAGTACACTTTAGCTAGGTTAGTGGAGAACAGCTGGTTTATTTCTCTAATATATGTTTTTCATGTGCTTCTTTTCAGTTGCACAGTAATTGCTTGGAGTCTTTTTTTTTGCCACTTTCCTGAGCCTCCTGTATGGATGTATCTTAATATATCTTGGACACCCTTTTGTGGTTTTACTTTTCTGGAATTCTGACAAATAACTAACTTCCCTTGTTTTACCTTGATTTCCAACCTCCTCATCCACAGTGCCTCTTCTTTACCCTTTATATTAATATGATTATGACCAATCATCTCCAAAATAGTAACACATAGCAGCTTAACATGTACATTTATTGGTGCCCTATGAATTCCTTAGTAAAACTGAATGTTTGTTGGCATCAAAATAAATAACAGACATTGCTTTTGTCTGCACTGAAAATGTAAAGCTATTGTGTTGAAAAGCCACCCAGAGCTATAATATAACAAAATCACCTGTAACACTTTGGACAAAAACATATTTTTCTGTGGAGTAAAACCAAATGCATTACATTAAAATATATCCCAACCGGTTCTTATTTTGTCACATTTTCTGGGATTCATTGTAGCTGAAAAGTCTACACAAACATGTAACTTTTTTCATTCATCTAATGGCTATTGTATTAGCTGCTCTAGATACAAACTCAAATGGTTTAGTTAATTATGACAATGTACAAACGTGTATATATCTTTTTTTGAATTACCAGGCCTGTCTTGATCTACACCCAAAAACACCACCTTTTGCTGCATGCGTCTCAAAAGTGAACAAATAAGCTCATATTGCTTTTTAACTGCTGACATTGGTGCTGCTGCTATGTTTGCGTCAAAACTTAGAGCTGGGCAAGTAATTATTGGGCAGTTAAACAATATTAAAAACTGGAAGTCCCAAAAATTGCAGTTCACCCCCACAGGAGCTCCAAACAGAGCAAAATTCCATAGACTTCCATGCTAAAAAGGTCAACTACACAGTGAAATAAACATGTTTTCAACCTGGTTCAAAAACCGTTTTAGATTTAATAGGTGAAGTTTACCTTCATGAACACTGTGTGGGGATGACTTTTTTTTTCATTTAATCTGTCATGCTGTTGTAGATGTTATTTAATCTTGAAATTTTGCATATTTAGCGACATATTTGATTGGCAGGTATGCAATATCTGTTACAAGAGTAAAGCACAAACACTATTTTAACCAGCTAACAGCGCACATTAGCTTTAGCCCACCTACCTCTATAAGCCAGTTAGTTATTGTTAGATCTGAGTTAGCTCTTAGCTTAAATTATTTTAATTAACAGCATAATTACTGACATATAACTGAGTAGGAGAGACATATAACTGAATATAGACATATAACTGAAAGCAGATTCACTGTATTCCATTTTAATTGAAGGAAACCTATGTGTGTATGATGAGTAAATTAGTTGTTTATTGTTTTGTTTGTGCAATAACTCACACACTTTGATGCATGTGGTTTGTTCATATAAACCTTTAATAGATCTGGCCCTTGGTGTAATTTCTGTTAAACATTGCAAGTTGCACTGTAACATAAAACAGAAAAAAAGACATTTTTAACAATCGTCTTTTCCTTTAAAAGTGCATTTATTTAATCTTGACTTATGTCTATGTAAATACGTGTGCCCCATTACAAAATAAAAGCTTAATTATTGTTTGGTTGACTTAGATATGTGCATCAAATATATTATTTTTTTTAGTTCAAAACCACTAATTTAGAATATATAATTATTCTTTCATTTGTAGAAAAGTATAGCTTTAACTGAACAATTCCACTGAAGCTGGCTTACAACACAATGTGAAAAGCCCAAGAGCCTTGCTCCCAAAGGAATGCTTTTTGGAGGGTAGAGGGTTTATGCACCACTAGAGAAAGTGAAAACAGCATGCCATAAGAAATTGATACAACACAAAAGAAACTGCCTTCAAGAAATGTTCCCTCTGGCTCTTTATGTTGAGGAAATGGCCCTTTTCAGAACACCACAGAGCAAAATGTTTCTAGAATTATTCACTATAGTTGAAGGCAGCAAATCTGCCAATATTGCTTATGCCACCACACAGTATGGAATGGAGGTGGGTCAACTTTCCAATGCAGACAGAGAAGAATAATAATATGTTCAAAATTTTTAAGTAAACCATTTTAGCAGCCTCATCTCATCACTTAGAATAATAAATGCAGTATAATAAAAAACAGTCATTGTATTTTTTTTTGTTAATGAGAGTAAATCAAAGTGTAACAACACTAAGCCATTGCGATGCCAGTCTTAATGAGTGCCTCAATTTGTTGATTGCCAAAGAAGAAAGCACCGTTTAGCAGTTTTTTTCAATTTATCCTTTGAATTTATTTTCAATGTGCTTTTTAAACAAACAATAAAATAGAATTTGTCACATTGTTTTTAGTATAGCTAAGACATACATCACCTTTTAACAGATGCTCAGTGCATAGGAATTTTTTACGTCTCTTCAGTTTGTAAAGTAAAATGGGAAATATCCATCCATCCATTTTCTACTGCTTTTCCCTTAACGGTGTTGCAGGGGGGCTGGAGCCAATCCCAGCTCACAACAAGCAAGAGGCAGGGTACACCCTGAACAGGTCGCCAGTCCATCACAGGGCCAACACACAGAGACAAACAACCATGCACACTCACACTCACATGGACAATTTAGTCTCCAATCAGCCTCCGGAGTACCCGGAGAGAACCCACGCTAACACGGGGAGAACATGCAAACTCCAAGGCTCGAACTGGCAACCTTCTTGCTGTGAGGCCATAGTGCTAACCAACTGCGCCACCTGCAGCCCTGGCAATAGGAAATGGGAAATATATTTCTTTAACAGCATATTCACATGACGTGTAATTTAACTTTTGGTTGACAAAATAATTTAGTAGATATTAGTTCAAATGATGTATCACACAAAAAAGTTGGCTTTTCTTTTGCATTTGTACAGTATCAAACTGTTAGTACTAATGCCAAACTGTTAGTCATTCGCTGGATTTATGAGTGTCTCATCAACAATTGCAAAACCATCAACACTACAGCTGCTAGTCAGTTAACTCAGTTCAGCCACAAACTACAGTCACATAAATCTGCAGCACAGTAATTATAAATCCTGAACATCAGATTACTTAAACTGGTAATGTTTGCACACTGTCTGCAAAAAGTGTTGTATGTTTTAGTTAATCTTTCAATCAGTGAAAGATATTGTCTCTCTGGAGGGCTCTCAGCATGCCAGACTATTCTGAGCATGTGACTGGATACAATTGTCTTTGTCTCAACATCATACCCACCATAAAAGTCATGGGGTTTCCACATGTAACATGCTTGATCTCTTGCATTTAGATCATTAAAAGAGAACTTACAAAGTTTGGATTGAGGGAAGCCATACCAGCAGCCCAGAAGGAGAGAAGCTGGACAGTTTCTTTGCTACTGCTAGGTCCAGACAGAATGTGGCAGGGCCTGCAGCACATTACAGGCTACAGGCCTACTACCAACATCAACAGCCTGTCAGATGATCTCAACACCTTCTACACCTGTTTTGAAGCCTCCAGCTATGGCACAGAGAAGACACACACACCACCACACACACACACTTAGACTGCCCAATTCTCTTCCCCAACAGTCTCATCAGGCCAGCAGCACATTTAGAAAAAGGCTTCAGCTAGTATCATCACAAGCAAATGCATTCCGCAGAAATAAATTCTCAGCTCCATCACCAGCACCCTCGTCACCCACAAATGTGTCGCTACCCAGTAAGCATCGTCCTTCAGTTCGGTGGCAAGACCACAGTTACAGAATGCATCACTGGTGGGAATGAATCGGCCCATGGAATGGAGGCAGTCTGATGACATGGTGTGAGGACAATAACCTCACCCTCAACACAGAGAGGACCAAGTTAATTGCAGATTTCTGACAGAGAAGTTCTAAAAACGCAGTTCTAAGAACGGTTAACCTCGATTTTTGTTCTAAGAACTGCCCTTCCTTAGGAGATCTGTTTCTCTTTGCATTCGCACAGGAATCAGGGACCTTGATAGAAACCAATGTGATCCAACCATTCCACAGTGATGTGTCCACTCAAAACAAAACCTCAGAAAAATAAGGAGAGAACAACACAGAGGAGCAACAATGGAGATGAGGAGGCCACTGTGTCATTTATGTGCATGATGGGATTATTTTTCATGGACAATCACAACAGGCAGCTCACATCGAGGCTGGAAGAGCACAGTTAAAGGAGCTGAGGCTATACTTGAGCTACTGTGAATGTTTGACCCAATAGTTGGTTGACACTTCTCTGTACCTTGCGTATAATACCTGAATGTCCACTCCTGTAACTATAGTTGAGGATTTAAACATTATTTATCCTGTAAGCACAGAGAGCAAGGAGAAAAATAGTCAGCGGCAGATACCACTGCGTGTCATAAAGGAAGATTGCAGTGCCCCAGTCAAAGGACAAAATGCGTAAGTGTAACTTATGAAAGAAGTGTTGATTGTATCCAAGTCCTATGAGTAACAATACCAGATGATATAGTGCTAAAGGGTGGAATAACCACCTACATCAAATGTGTTTCTATGGAACCCTGACCCTGCTTTGGAGTAGGAGCTAAAATAGTTATAGATACTGAGGGCCGTATTCCCCAGTTCCTGTCTGTCGGAATGCATGAAAAGGAGGTCTAAATCTGACAAGGTTCTAGGAACTTCAAAAAGGTTTCCACAGTGGAAATGCCTCTTATAATGGACATAAAGAAGGAGAGGAATCTTTATCTTTCCGTTTTAATTTCAAGCTTATGGTGGGGAACATGAGTAGCTTTAAATCTACAGTGAACTTGTCATCTGTGCTATTTTCATCTTACCAAACTTGAATCTGCACAATGCCCATCATTTGCAAATTATTCTCCATAATTTTTTAACATAAAATTCTGAGTAGAAGAAAGCAGTACTCAAATTTACTAATTTTGTGTTATGTCAGGCCTTGATATAGAAATCAAAAGTCTCTGCAAAGAAGCTGATCAGAGAGATAAAAAAATAATGACTACAATAGGTTTTTCAAGGTCAAATGTTTTAGTTACCGTATGTATTATTATGCTTGTGAAGGATGTCTACTGGTATCCTACATTTGTTTGGAGAAGTATTTGTGCAATATGTGTGGGACTGATGGAGACAATGGAAATCTGTTTGGACATTTAAAAACCTGGAATTAAGGGCCTTAAATACCACCTGAATATGCAGAAAATGTTGCTTTTGCTGTTTTTTTGTTTTAACATAACACTGCTTCTCCACCTTGAGGGGAGCCAGATGAGGTGGCTCAGGCATTTAATTATGATACCTTCTGGACGCCTCCCTGGTGAGGTGCTCCAACTGACACATCCAACTTGGAAGTGATACGATGTAAGATCGGGGACACAGTGGAGGGACAACATCTCCGGGCTGACTGTTCCTAGGCTAGCTCAGAGAGGTAATCCTTTCTCTCTCTCTTTCTCTCTCTCTCTCTCTCTCTCTCTCTCTCTCGCTCTCTCTCTCTAGATACTTAGATACTGTATCTATTTAGATAAATACTGAACTTAAAGTTAAATAGGTATTGAACTTAAAGAGTGAACAGATATCTAATTATTGCATCAAATGTATCTCATTCAGCTTGATTTACTAAATTCCACAAATGTTAATTTGTCAGTATTCCCATTTAAACTTTTTTAGTTTAGGATCTTCCTAACAGTACATAACAGCTGGTCCAGAACAGAGTTCAGACTAAACATGGAGAAGCAGCATTTAGCTGTTATGCTGCAAACATTTGGAACAAACTGCCGGTGGAGATTAAACTCTCACCAACTGTAGGAACGTTTAAATCCAAGTTGAAACCTTTTATTTTTTCATGCGCCTATCAATGACATCTGCATGGTATTTTTTTATCTAATCTGCATTTAATGACTTTTATTTAATTTATCATTTTATTGTGATTTCTGCTGTTTTTATGCTTTTCTGTTTCAATGTAAAGCACTTTGAGTTGTCTGTACATGAAAGGTGCTATATAAATAAACTTGCCTTGCCTTGCGTTGCCTTGCCTTACATCAGATTAATGAAGATAATATTGAAGAATTTAGTAAAAAGATGAAAAATAGAAACATGTGATTCCTTGTACTCTAAATATGTCATTCTATACAGTACTATGGGGTGCTGGAGTACAACATGCTCTGGTTGTCAAACATTCTGGGACCTTGACAGTGAAACATATTTTACTCAAGTACTTTACCTTACCTATCCTACTGCATTCCCACTTTAAACCCATTTTTGTATATTACATTTCCTAATTGCATACTGCACAAAAAAATACTATTTTTTTCAGTGTGTGGATTATACACACATACTTCTTTCAAAGCACATAAAGCTGATCACAATATCTCTTAGCTTTACTTGTTTTCCATTACTTCTTCTCTTAACATAGGCTACAACACATTTGTCAAACAGTTTTTTTGTGGTAGTGTCCAAGCTCAGGTTTTGGTTTAATGGTTGTCCTGATCACAGACCACTGTTAACATCTACAATAATAATGAGCATTTTAGAACTTAAATGCACAGGAGGAAAACTGAAGTTGACTTTGAAATGGTATCTTATTAAAAACTGCTATAATTTGTCCCTTGGGTAGAACACAAACAAGCATCCAATAAATCTCTTCTCATGTTCAGACTACCCAACCAAATAAGTGTTTGCAGCACTTGGCCTGAAACACTTCTACAGCATGTGCCTGCTTGTGGTATGAACAATAAGGGTCACATATGAGTGTGAGAACAAATTCCTGTACCAAAAACTTAATTAATGTTTCATTTTGCCAGATTGGTGGCAAAATTGCTCATATGCTATAATTGTGAATCAATGCACAGATCGTCAAATTCCAAGTGAGGAAGCAGGCTGTTTCTAGTCCTAATGAGGACCCTTCTATTACCTCACTCTGATAAGGTATCAACTCAGTTTTTGATTTTTAAGTCCTATCAAGGAACTATCAAATGAATAATAGCTGCAGGATCATTAAGACAATGTCTAATTAACTTATAATAAGGCATTTCTGTTCTGGCTATCAAATCCTTCCTCTAGGCACCAGTTCATCCATCTGACCTGATTTGATTGCACAGTCACATTAATGAGCTTTGTGATGTCCCACATACTGCCTCACCTCGCCTTCCAGCTGCTGCCAAAAGAAAAGGGGTATTTAGGGTGGGGGTTGATTGTGCATGTCTGTGTGTGAAAGGGGGGGGGGGGGGGGGGATCAGTCTTTCTAGAAACACAAAGAGAGAAAAACTCTTGCAGTTTTTAAAGGTTCCTTGTTTAGTTTCTGTTTATAAAATAGCTTTCTGTACATCTTATTGCTGTGGTGGGAGAATGTTTGAGCCCAATGCTGGATCTTTCCTGTCAGTCTTTGTTTGTTCGGTCTTATTGGACTTTTTAGATGAGGGAAGGTTGAAGAATGTAATGTGGGCTCCCAAACCATTTCCTTTAGAGACACGCCTGTCTCTGAAACAAAGCCTTTTAATCTTTAGGTGTCATATATCTATGGATGTGGAAGCGAGGAGGAGAAAGAGAATTTAGTTTCATGCAAAGGTTAATGTTTTGCATAAAGTGCGTGAAACTCATTTGCAAGACTTCCCTCATACTTTGCATTAATACAACACTGAACACAAACAGAAAAAATAAACTTCAAACAGTTTGAAATGTTACATTGTAGACCATAGTTCACTCTTTTATTTATATGTTCAAGGACCTCTCAGTGTTTCAAACCTCTGAAATAAACTTATTGATTAGTTTCTACTTTAACATATCCTATCCCATAGTGTGTGACTGAAAGTGTGACTGAAGGTCATTTTCCTGCAGGAGGAGGAAATTTTGTTGGGATTATGGTGACTTTGTTCATAAAGCCTAGGTTTAAACTTTCACTTTGTCCATACAGTTATTTGAATTCCTCTACTTGCCAAAGTCAGACAGGTTCAGTGCACTGCCTCCCGCTGAATGGAAACAACTATGAATATAAATAGTTGAGCTCCTCCAGGTATTACAACTCATCCATGTTCTGCTACTCGTTGAGAATGTCAATACCTGCGTCATGCAGGAGGCATAGTTTAATTCCATTTCTAAAGGTTACAATGGACAAACATTTTAGGTGCGGTTTAAGATATGATTATATCAAACCATACTTATGTATTGCTTAAATAAACTGTTGATCAATGTTTTAAAGCCCCCAGATCAAATATCGTGTGTTTAATCTTAGTTTAATTTACCCAAGGATTGCTACAATGTTGCTATATTGTATAGATGATGTTCAACATTATACTTTAACATCATATTTTCAAATGATAGTTTTTTGTTTGGATTTTGAAATTAATCATGAGAATTCATCTAATTGAAGACATCGCAGGGAAATATAGAAATATTTCAAACCAAACAACATCCCAAAACAGCAAAAGAAACTATTTTTGCTTAAATGTGTCATCGTTCTGATTGATGATGTGTTCATACTGCATGCTATTTAAATGTCTAAAATGTTTCTAATGTAAAAAACAATTTGTAGGATTAATTACATAAATCTTGTAAATATATTAGGTGTGGATAACATGGCAAGAAAACAAAAAGAAAAAAACAGACATAAATAAGCAGAATTTATTAAATGAATTCAGAGACAAATAAGAAAAGAGAATAATACAATTTTAGCAAATAAGTTATAAAATTTCTATTTGAAATATAGTCGTCTGCAATCCTGTGGACGAGAAAAAGAAAAACTGGGCAACGCATAGAACCTGATGCTGGGACTGTGTGACTCAGTCCTCACTGGAATTCAAAAATGTTACTCCTTCCTGTGATCAGTCAGCCTGGGGCAAAGCTGGACTGCAGCTGGGAGAGAGAGAAACGGATAGCAAGACAGAATGGAAAAAAGGATAGGAGAGAGAGGAGACGTTGGTTGGTGTGTGTACATGTGTGTGTATATGGGCTTCGGGCCCTGATACCAAACTTCCTTTGAACCAAGCAGCTTTGGGCTGCAAGCCTGATATAATATATAATAAAATAATTACATATACAGGGAGAAAAGCATTGGTTTGGCAGTATACCTTTTTATAATTTGAATTTGTGAAAATGCAGCACTAATACAGAGGCTTTGGCTCGTTGCCCTATTGCTGTGTCTTTCCTCCTTTTTCTCCCCGTCTCATGAATCATGCAGTCCAACTCTGGTATTAAAATTTGTGCATAAAGTTAAAATTTTAAATATTGATAACATATTACAGCATTAATTTTATTTGTTTCTTCGGAGAAGTTTCATTGTCAGCACTTGTTTAAGGACATCGTTAAAGTCCATGTCTGTATTTGCATTTATGCTATGCGAGGCTTTTCTATTTAAAAGCTTAAATTATAAAGCTGAAACATCATTGCATTAAAGCCTGCCATTTTCTGTTCATTTTAGTCTGTTTTATGTTCTGTTTATATGAGAAAGAAAAAATATTTTAAGACGACAGAAGTGAGCATGGAATTATCTACTACTTAATGTACATTGTAATAAAAATATACAATCATTAAGCCATGAAAAGATATACATAAAATAGTATTTAACAGTTGCATGTCAATTTGTTTTTGGTCAAAATAGAGATAAAGTAGTTACCTAATTTGATCCTGTGTGTTGGTGTAACATTTGTGTGATCTATAACCTGTCAATGCTCTCATCATTTCTGCTTACACCGCATCCGCTGCCAAGTGGTGCATGCATCAAATCTTTACAGAAACCCATTGCTCATCTTTCCCTGAGCAAACTAAAACACCATACACTCTTACCTGGAGTTTCACATAAGATTAATTTCTTTCCTCAGGAATGTCAGACAATGTAGAAGGTGCTGATAAATCAGTGTTGTGTTTTTGTTCTAGCATTTTTTACATAGTGTATAGTGACATATTTAGTTTTATTGGGAATGTGTTTATATTATTTAAACATTGTCATAAATTTAAAGTATTTTAAAGAAAAAAAATAGTCAAAGCTTGCTGTAAGCTTCCACCTGCTTTCCCAACATAAGTGCCTCATCTTACCTGAAGTGCAGAGATTACAGGTGATTTATACATATATACTAATAGCCATACCAACAACAAGTTTGCTCAATAACAGATAGATGGTGTTGCTTAGCAACTGCTGAGTGCTATAACGGTGAATCGTACCTGCTTGGAGGCAGACTCCATCTTGTAGGTCTCTCTATCTTCTAATTGGTCAGGTGGGTAAACACCTAACCCTTTCTCCTCCATCTCATTTTTATCCAGAGTCTTAAGTGACAGATAGCACCAGCATTATGCTAACCCTCTGACTGTGAGGACAAATGTCCTGTTACTGACACTTAACAGAACTGAAATGAAAAATGGAAGACATTTACTCCTCAGCTGAGAAACCCAGACATGTACTGCTTAAAAGTGTCCCATATTTCAGCAATGCATCAACATGTGTTGCTCCTCATTCACAATCAATTAGAAATTATTTAGGAAGTCAACTAAATTTAAAGTGCCGGTAACATGCCTCAAGTGTGTTTGAGCCAACAAGCTGCAGGGTTTGCTTGGTAATTATTAACAAGTAAACAGAGGAGCTGAGTGGGATGCAATACATAATACAATATTCACAGGTCCTGTGAAGTACCTGTGAATACTGTTTTATATATATATATATATATATATATATACATATATATACTTTAAATATTTAAATAGGAATATCTTCTGTTTCTATAAAACATGTAAACTTTTTTTATTTGTTTGTTAAACAGAATGAAGAAATTTGGTCAGCTGACTGGAATGTTCTACTTATCAATACTAATGACAAAGAAAATAAGAAGCACCATCCTCCTGTTACATGCAGCATAATTAACCATTTATTGTTCTTGTTTGTTGCACATGTGGGTAATCGTAGATAAATGACACACTTAGGTGTACAGTTATGATGACATAAGATTTTATTGCACTGCGACTCGCATCAGTTGTTAGTTTTCCAGCCTGTATAATTCCATGAATTTGGTTATCGTCTTTTGTAGATGATTGTGTTGGTAAAATGTAATGGTGCCATAAAGTAAAACACAGCTGCCACGTAAATCTCCAGCCTAGAACACAAGACTTTGAAATGTGGGTTTTCAGCCCTGGCTGCAGGGCAATGAAGTGCTATGAAATGGACATATTTCAGTGTTCCATCAAAATGTGTTAGAAACATTGGAAACATTTTTATTGAAAACAAACTTTTCACTAGATAAAGTTAAGTAATGCAGTTCATGTTCCAAGCATAAAACTTCCAGTTCCTGTTGAGTTCTTTTGTGTTATTGTTGTGAGAATGCTAAGCAGTGTTTATTTGTATTATTTGCCCACCAATACTAACAATTAAGGCTATTTTTTCTTGTCTTTTTCTTTTGTCTTGTCCAGCATGAAAGCAGGCAGAATGATAACTGGCTGCTGTATGTGCTGCCAGACCAGAGACTCTCTTGGTAACCAGAATAATTATTTATTATTTATTTTTAATTAATATTTTTTCAACATAATTTTCATATGTTGCTGGACCCGACCAGAGAGGACCGAGAAAAGACAGAGACAACAGAAAAGAAAAGGGAAAACAAACAGAACACAGAGATAAGCAAGAAAGGCACCACAAAGGAATCACTGCTTCCCTTTGAGATGCTGCTGAAATTGACATGTTATAAGAAAGCTCAAACTGACACCTTTACTTCTTTGAGGTGACAATCTCTAAACAGTCATGATTTCAATATCATGCTGTGTCAACATATCTCATTTTGTAAAGGTGTGTCACCTCAGTACTTATCAATACTCACATCACTGCCTAATTAGCCCCAATTAAGTTTGAAATGAGATACAAATAGGAGGGCAAAATAGAACACTTAATTATCTTTAAGCTGTTTTCAGCCCTGCAAGGAAAATGGTAATTAGCTGCCCGTTGAAGTAACCTGCATTTAAAATTACCTGACATCAATATATTCTCAAGTCAAAACAGTCTATTCCCAAACTGCCAAGTAGAATTTTTTGAGCTTATGAATCATTGTACAAGATATTGTACTGTACATAGTCGATGCAGCAAATGAAGTCCTAACTACCCTCCCTTACTCTGTCTTCTACTGGAGCCTCCATTTAATCAATAATTTAAAGGAGTCATGGAAAAAAGTGTTTGATACTCACATTGAGATGCTGAGTTACTTACTGGTTGAAATTACCATCCCCAAAGTTCTCAGGTTTTGCCAAAATGTATACAAATACATACATGAGATGACATCATTAATTACAATTTTACCAGCACACTCCTCTATTTTATTGGAAAACTATTCCAAATGCATTTCAGTATCCAAACATGTATTTCGTTGTGTTTGTGGGTGGATTTACATGCATACATAGGTGTAATGTTTCTTGCTTTGATATTTAACAAAGTATAACATACAAAATATAATCACCAAGTAGTGGAGTACGAAATATTTCAGCAACATGTTCTATGACAAATACATGACATTTACCTCTAATTAGTATTCATTCATTTTAGCAACATGCATTAATTCAGTCACGTTTCTTAATTTGTCATTGGCCTCGTGGCATGCATTAGTGCACGTGAAAAGAAATAAGACAGTCACGTGTCTCTGTACAGACAGGAATGAGCTGGATGTGCATCTCAGGAGACTTAGAAGAGAGCAAATTCATTTGCAGTGGTGAAGATGATAACGTGGGTCATCTGTGTACACAGTCTGGATGGTGGTGCCTCCAGAGGAGCGGAGCAAGGGAGAGAAAAGGGGAAGAGATGGAGCATGGGAAAAAGATGGTGAGAGGGGAACAGAGTGCATCCAAGCCCCTCTCACACTGAGCTGGGAGGCAAGAAGAAGAAAAAAGCCAGCGTGGCTGATAAAAGAGCCATTCAGCCGAGAACATCAAGGACCTAATCACCAAAAACAGTTTTGATTTTGAGCCAAATTCCATAGTGGTGAATAAAGAGAAAGAATTTCTGCAACCCATTTATTAGTTACATGTATTCATGATTTGTATGTCGTACATTAACAGGTTTAGGATTTAAATTCTTAACTTCATCTTATTGAAAATCAAACAAACAAAATATAACCTCAGAGAAGTTACCAGAAAAAGACTGAGAAATATGGACAAAACAACTTGAGTCAAATGTGTTTGGGATAACATTCCTGCAGCCCCTCTGGTGCAATAGTGTGTTTACATTTGAACTCAAATCCAGATAAAAATGGGATTTTTAGCCCTCAGTGCTGTTGGCCACTCTGAGCAGCTTTTCACTGCTCTTATGCACCTGGTAAGAGACCACTATTGTGCTGTGTTTCTTTTTTCAAACACAGCTTTGCTTGTGAGTTTTAGTGTTTTTTGTTTGTTTGTTTTTTTGTAACATATGTAAACAGTATTTTGGCTCTGCTGGAATTTCACTTTGCAGAGTTTTTGCGGCAGCAAAAAAAAAAAGAAAAACAGGTTGTGAGATATCATATTAGAGTATCAATTGCACAAGAGGAACTTTCTCTCTCAACCAGCAGACAATGTCCTCACAAACACTTAAGGAAGAAAAGGATGGGGGTTTTACAGAACGCAGATATTTCCCAATGCGTGTTGTCCGTGTGATGGTGTGCATGTGCTCACCTGTGTGCACACATGTCTGTGTGAGTATGAATCATGACATAAGGGAATTGTAAATAGGAAAACGCATGCCATTGTTTGAATAAGATAAATATCACAAGGCTGTTTAGTTTTTCATTTACGGGTGAGTCTACTATTTTTCCAGGGATCTTTGCTCCATCATACCAAGATTGTAGCTTTTATTCTGAAAGATGGTGTATGGATGAAATTGTAGAAATTGACATTTGTAGATATATGAATCCGAGTGTAAATTTGCTCCTGAACACCTTTTTCCTGATATTACTTACTTACAACTAAGTGCCGCTGCACATACTCGTACCACTTTATCTCTTCCCAATAATAAATGTGTATAAATATGGGTGAAGCTTTCATCTTGTCCAAATAATAATGGCTTACTCACAATAAATTTCAGACAATCAAAATGTCTCTGAAGATGAAACATATATACTTGAATTAGTGTTGGAGGCAATATATAGTACACAAATGTGTTATGTGATGGGAGATACTTTAGACAGGACCAACATCTCTGGTACAAATGAAAAGTTCACAGATCTAATTAACCAATGTTCGAGTGTTTTGTCCATTTGTGTTTTCTTCTAATTGGTCATGTTTACATGAGAGTTTTAATTTCTCTTTAATTCCGATTAAAGCAAAATCCACTTTAAACAGATGAAAAATAACAATGTAAATTCCTAATTCAAAATTAAACTATTCAGAATTAAACTATTTCCAGGTGAAGTCAAAGGAAAATACTTTAATTTTGAATCATTAATTCAGTGCAATTATCTCCTAATTAAACCACATCATGTAACTGTAGCCCGTACAAATCAGAGTGGAATTAATGCCATGTGTGCTATGGATCTTCAGGAGACCTTAACAGGCACAACTGAACTCAGGAATTATCCATCCATCCGTTTTCTACCGCTTATTCCCTGAACGGGGTTGCGGGGGGGGGGGGGGAACATGCAAACTCCACAACTGAACTCAGGAATTAGATTATCAAAATCATTTTATGCCATAAAAGTTATTTCTGTATTTCCAGCTTAAAATGAACTGCTTTACTGCTCCATTTCAGAAAAGAGCTGTTTCCCTTTTCTGTTCAAGCTCCATTAACATCCTGGTGAAAATGATGAGAGAGACAAAGAATCTAGCAGTGTGCACAGGTGTTATTGCTGGTATAGAGATTACTGATATTCCAATGTGACAAACTCACTGAGGTCCTGAAATCTCATTTATATGACACCATTTTTTCCACAGAATCGTTACTGCACTTCCTTTATCCACATCTAATATATAAATAAAATCAATTTTTTCAATATGGGTGAGATAAATGAATAATACACACCAAGCTAGGAGTTTAAGAATGGGGAACAAAATTTCAGGGAAGTTAAATATGTATGTAGTGCAACTATACTTGTTGTATATTTAATACTTTATGAAATCATTTCTCAAAGCTTTTAAAGACAAAGATTGTTACAGTTGCTGCATGATTAACTAATTGTTTCTTGTTTCTCATGCAAATAATCAAGCTCCAACACTTGGATGGGACTGAGTGACTACTAACTATATGTCCCTGTTGTTAATTAGTAATCTGCGAAGTGACTGCGCTGGAGTCTGGTAGAAGTGGGTGTGTCCGTAGCAGAGCCTGGTGCAGGTGTAACACATAACGGCTTCCTCCTCATAATGACTCAGCTGGGAAGAGCACAGTAAATCAGATCATAGTGCCAGTTCAATACAGACTCAGAGTACCTTCACTAGTGCACAAAAGCTAACGGTAAGGACATCTAGAAATTGCTAAACTTATTTTAACCATGTCATTGTTTTGGCCTGAAATGAAACCAGATGTTTCTAGTTCTTTGTTGCTGTTGCCATGTCTGTCAACCTAAACCAAACCAGTGTCCCCCTCATGCCCTATTCTGGATATGGATTAACCCTTTGATAAAATCTTGTTGACTGTGTGGACATCAGTTCTTCTTGACCACCATGTGTGCATCCACACATTTTCCAGAAGCCATCCCATTATGCAAGTCTGTAATAAAGACTCTAACTCGGTTCCTCTGACGATAAGACTACCAAGAACAATACAGACTGATCAAAGTACCAATTTCCAATTGAAGCTGTTAAAACATGTTGCCTCACTGGTATATAGAGCCAAAAGTGCTGGGCACCCCAGGAACAGAGACACAGACCAGGAATGTAGGTCGAAAAGCA
>JBAMHV010000007.1:13325201-13338966 GCA_037177535.1 Pseudomugil gertrudae | reverse complement strand
CCCTCCCCTCAGGCAGGAGGCTGTGCAGCATTAAGAGCAGGACCACCAGACTGAGGAACAGCTTCTTTCCGGAAGCTTTGAGGCTGTTGAACTCTGATAGGACCCCTGTAGCCCCCCCTGCTGCATATCATACATGGACATTCATGACACTCTGTAGAAAGGCAGTTTTTTGCACAATGCATACATTGCACATTTCCAGTCTTACTTGTATCTATCCATCTTAGTCTGTTATTTTATATTTTACTTATAACTTGTTATACTTTGTCTACTGTTCTTCTCTATTGTTGTTGTTGGGCTTGCACCTGAGACCAGGGTAACGATTTTCGTTCCAGCACATGTACTTACATGCACTGTATATACATGCATTGTAATGACAAATAAAGACCTTGAACCTTGAACCTTGAATTTGGGTAAGCAGGATAGTGAGGATTGTTGCCGCAGATCTCTCCTGATTTTCTGGCAATCCAAAGACATGCATGTTAGGTCATAAAATTCTCCCTTGGAGTGTTGGTAGTTGGTATTTCTTTGGTAGAGAAGATGGGTGGATAGATGGATGTAGATCAGTAAAAAATAAATCTAGCTTCTTATTTCTCATTTCAGAAAAATGATGACATATGCTAAAACAATAGATACAAATCTTTTAAAAAATGTATCAACTACTAAGGGATAAAACTGTGGTCGTGTGCAATCTAGTATCAATTTTACTTGCTAGATACCACCTGTCACATCCCCAAAGCCTTTGGCCTGAGGATGTGTTGAAAAAGACTCTACCAAGATACAACTTGTAACAGGACCTCATCAGAACAGCACATCACCTCCATGATTCCTCTTACTTGTTGCACTTATTAGATACACCTGTCATTACTTACCCCCTGTCAGGACTGTCACCCACTGGATAATCCACCATACAACTTCCTCCTTTCCACCCAATCAGTGAAGACTTTGGACTTTTAAAAAGGAGGAAGGACCGTCATTCTGGGCAGCTGTGTCCTCTTGGATCAGTTTGCCTTGGGGAGTGATAGCGTTGGCTTGGCTTGTGATTTAGAGAACTTTTGAGAATTGGCAATTAAGATATTTAGAATACCCTTGTTGTTTAGTTTTATAATTTAGATTTCCCTTTATTTAGTTTGTGTACCCTTGTTGGGAGGACATTGTATTTGAGTAATTTTCTTTTTGTTAACCACTTATAACCTGATTGTGGACACCTTTTGTTATTTATTGAACTTGAGCACTTTTGGGTTTTATAATAAATATTGTTATCTTTGAGTTTTAGTACTGGTTTTGTTATTGACCCCAAAACCCCTAATCTGAAAAAGGGGTTGTAACACCACCTACAAAGTGAATAAGAAGGTAGCAGAAATACAACAGGGCTTATGTGAAAACCATAAAGGGATAAGTTGAATGAAAAATGTAATATGAGACTGGTGACGGTGACTTTGTCCTACTGTCAGACTGAATCATGAGATCTGAGGAAATTCACCTTCCGGGGTGAATAAGTAGACCACCAAAGGGGGATATGCCCAATTCACTTCCAATTTGAAGCTACTGATGCATTGTTGTAAAACAGCATTTTTGTTTTTCCCCAATGAGAGCATTTTTATATTTTCTTACTCTGGACAAAGATAAAAGAAAAAGCCTCATGACACAAGTTGTACCTGTGCCTTTTCTTTGTCTTCTGTTATGACTTAATTTAGCAGGAGTTATCACTCAATATTATGTTCTCTAATATTGTATTTAGTTATAATTACTGTCATGTTTCTGTTATGACTTTGACAGACGGACACTGTATGCTGTTTCCCGTGGTTGCTCAGACAGTTCATGCTTCTGATTATTGTCAAATTGTGGTTTGTTGGCCCCAGATAGCTAAGATGATACAGGCTTCTCATGTTTTGTGGATGTAAACACTTCACTGGTTGACATGAGCCGAGTCCTGTGGGATGTAGGTTCAGTTTACACGGGCTGTGTTTTCTGCCAGTTGCACTGCTTCATAGCGTGTCAGCTGGAGAAACACTCTGATCCTTGAGTTAGTCTTAGAGTTACCCAACTTCTCCTGTGTTTCCCCCAAAAAAAGATAAAAAAAATAAAGTTGTTTTCTTATTGCCATCTCGATCAGAACCACCTTGTAATTGTCGACAGCTTTATGCATCAAATAAATGTTTGGAATTAATTTCCTGTACAGTGAAGGATAATTAAGCTAAATTAAAGTAAATCAATCAGGAATTAATGCTGCATATATGCGTAAACTATTATCAGTGTGGAGCTGAAGGTCTATGCAAAATGTTTCAGATGCATCTTGAAAAGAGCTTACAGTTAGAAGAAAATGAAGGTGCTAATACATTTATTCAAAATATTGATTTTCTCAAACTTGCATTAGACGTGCTGATAGCAACCATTCTATATTTTACCTCACGTTGGTACATTTTTGCCAAGAGAGTTTGCATTTATGAGTCAAGGCAAGTTTATCTGTTTATTACAATTTAACAACATGGTGATTCGAAGTGCTTTACAGAGACATTCAAACATCATCACACAGCAGAAAATAAGCATATTTACTATTAAAAACAAAAGAGAAATGAAGAATAAATAATAGTAGATAAAAACAGTAGGAGTTTCTGATCTGATTTCCTTTTCAGGTGCCATAAAAACAGAATGGGCTGATGGGTTTGTGCAATGACATGGTTGCCATTTCATGGCACTCCCCAATGGTCAATGACTCTACTTCATCTTTGTTCCACACCATTTTGCAGCTTTCTATGAGCACAGCTGCCACCTGTCCCCAACACAGTGTTATCCAGCATAACGATGGCTTATATTTTATTTTTTTTACACAAAAAAAACAAGAAAAGACAAGTGTTAGACAAGATATTTGTAGGCCCACTTCCATTTCCCACAGATGGATTCAGCTTATGTGTAGCATCAATACATAAGGTTTCATTGTAGGTAAAATGTTTAGCTAAAGAATAACAGATTTATTTAAAATGTGTTGTTATCCCCCAGCATAGCCATTAGCTGACTGTTAATTTCATGCAGAACAAGTCAGAGTCCTCAACAACCTCTGTGTGCAGACTCATAGTGCCTGCATATTAAGTGCTGAGTCAAATCAGACATTTAGAGAAAAGGGCAAGACATTTGTATTAATGGCTAATTGACATCACATTAGTTTTATGCAGAATACAACATCCAGTTCGTCAATATTCACTTATCTGTACAGAAGCTCAGCACTACACCACGAAGGGCCTGAATTTTTCTCTTCTGACAGTAATGTAGCTATCCCTAAGGGATGTTTGACTCAATATTTTATTTGTGATATTTTTTACTAGTTGTTTATATTTGTACAATTAGCTGATTTTAGAAAAATAAAATTTATTTTTCACTAGAAACAGAAAAATAGGAAACTATAATACCTATACTGTAATCAAACTATTTAAATGGTAAATTACTAAATGATTTTCATGCTAACATATTATTATCTAAAACACACATGCATACATTTTGGTTTAAAAACTACAGCAGTGGCATTCATAAACTGACCTTGGGCTGAGATTTAATCCATTTTATTTCACATTTAGAAACACTGGTATGTTTTTTTTTAAATAGTTTATAATCTTAGTTTTATGGATTAATTTTGCACTGGAAAGCTCATTTAGAATTGGAAACCATGCTGCTTCATTTGTCCTCCTGCAGGGGAAAATGCAGACGATACTTCTTCATATGCCTCATATCCTGAGAGATTGGCATTAATACATTCCAACCAACTGCACCTTTTTACTGTTCGCTGATGTCAGCAGGTGATTATATTGCACTCATTACAGCATTTCTTTCTTCCCATTCAGTCGATTAGTTTATTCTCTAAAACAGAATTTAACACTTAACTTTCTCACATATTAAAATGCATTTATACTTAAACAATTGCAAATTACTTGCCTCTGTCTAACGTTTGAAGGTGTAATCAGCATTTTCGTTTTTTAAACAGTGAGCAGATTAGTTAAAGAATTGGTTTGCAAACACTGTTTTTGCTGTTTTGTGTTGTTGCACTGTGGTAGGACACATCATCCTTTAAAAAGGGCCAATCAGAGTGTGTTTTACCATGGAGAGGTCGGTGTGTTTTGGGATAGCATTAGGATTGATTAAACAAGATCCAAATAATGTGTAAATGAAAATTTCTAAGAAAGACAATGCTTGGAGCATCACATTTCCACAGCAGGCTTCCCTTTTATCTGAAGTGTTCTTGCTGCCTCCTCTGCAAGTAGATTTGTGTTAGCATAAAATTACAAAAAAAAGGAAATTGTAGCTTACTTCTACCAGCTGCATCTTCCTTTAATGCTTTAATGTCCAGTTCTGATGCTCACATGCCTGCTGTCACTGCTTGCTATGGTGCTGTTGGTCAGCATGGATTTTTTATACTCAGTCAGCAATGGTGTGTTTTCGAAACTTTTCAGTAACATACATTAAGAATATCTTACACAGCATGTTTGGGGGTTAAGCCACCTTTACCCACCAAAGGAAATGCATTAGTCTCGCATTGATTTTACCCAATGCGTTGAATGTTTTGGAAGTTAGCTGGTTCGTGTTGTCCTTGAACCTTTCAGCTGCTTTTGGAAATCCCACACACTAACCAAAGTCTAAAAACATGTGTAGAAGTGTGAAGGAAAGTTAAGTTTTAACTTTAGTTTAATTTTCTATTATTATTTTTTATTTGGGTTATATGCTTTACTTCCAATATTATGTTAATATTTATGATGATGTTGTTGGGATGTTTAGTTCTGATTGAATATGTTGTGTGATATGTGATGGACCTCTCATTGGTTAGGCTGTCACAGTTGAGAAAAACTGTGTTGCTGGAAACAAACTAAAACTATCCTGGATCAACTTAATTTATGGCCAGTAGAAGCAAAAAATAATTTCATATGTTTCTATTCTACATATTTCAGAATGGAATCACTGGGTCATGTACTGTGAAAGTATTATTTGTGTTATTTGTGACCGTATTGTTTATAATGGATATACATCCTCAATTATTTTATTAAGACATCACTCAACACTCATCTGGATTTTATATTAAAGCATCATAAACACAGATTATCACACTGCAAAAACATTAAGTACTGGCTTCAAAAACAAAATGGCTTGGATGTTCAGCTAAAGTAAAGTTTCCCTTTTTTCATGCAGCAGTGAGGCTGTTGTGTCTGGAGATCAGTGGTCTTGTTAGCTTGTTTAGGAGACAGGTCCAGCAAAATGACTCAAATTAGTTTGCTAGAAGAATAGCTTTTATGTGCTGAAGTGTCCCCATTGGGGACGTATGAATGACTGTGCGTGCACAGCTTTCAATCTGAGCACCAGAAAGTTTTTCAATATTTCATCTGTTCTTGTTAGACATACCAGAGACCCAGTTAGGGCTTCATTTCACTGCTCTATAATAATGAAATATAAGCTGACAAATATCTTATGAGGATACACACAGCTTTCATTTAATCCGACAACCATGTGTCTTTTATCAAATACGGATTTTTGAAATATCAACTAACCAATATCTGCTATGAGGTAAAAACTGTCAACATCGCTACATCTGTTAATTAGAAAATTTCCAGAAAATGTAAGTCATTTCCAATAAATGTGCTCCAGTTGCTGTCTCATACAAACACAGCAGAAGACAAAACATTTTAATCTCCCTTTTTCCCCTTCTTTTATTAATTACAGTTTTAAAAGTTAAATCCCAGTTGATGTGTTATCTATTCTGGCTCAAAATTATTTCCCACTAAATTAATTGCTCTGCTCAAAGCACAGTTATGGGAATAGTTTTAAGCCCTGCCTTTAGAGAGAGACACTGTCAAGGCATGAACAATAAATGCTGGAATCCATATGCCGACAGGAACCAGAACCCATCGAACTCTTCTCATTATGACATAACTTGTTTACAGTTGTTGTAATTGTGTATGTTCTCTGAATTGTTTTAATATGGTGTAATGACTGTGGCAATTATATTTTCACTATGAAATTATGACTGTAATTTGAAGAAACTTATGAAGAGTGTTTTGCATAGTTTACATGGGTTAGCAGAGTAATAAGCTTCAAATGCTGACAGTGCATCAGCAGCATAGCACCATAGCCCTGAGAGAGCCATCAAGCAGAAAATGATAATTAATTAATCATGGAGTGTGAGGCAAACTTGGTTCTATTAGCCCTTTGGTAATCCTTTCCCCTTGGCTTCCACACTAACCATAGAGATCATGCCTCTCTAATAAGCTTTGTTTACGCAGCAGCACTTTGGCCACTGCACTGACGGCAAGTCAAAAAAAGCTCATGACCTCTAACATTTACATCACTTGACCATAAAACTAAATGCTTTGAGGACTTGCCTGTTGCTTCTGTACATAGCAAATGGCATTGTCTTGCAATATAAAGCCCTCAGATAGTTTTCTCTTTCCTTCTGTTTAGAAGACAATTGAGTATTTGCTTTGGGGTGATAACACTCTTAAAAGGCCTGCTCAGTTTGTGTTGCTTCCTCTCTTGGGGCTGCCCTGCCAATGCTGTCTGTATATTACTCTGCCTCATGACTTCAGATGTGGTTCACACACTGCAAGTGGCTGTCAAGGCTTTGCTTGGCGTGCAGCTTCTTTATCGATTCTTAAAGTTACATTGTTCTTCAAAGCTCATGTGATGTTATTGTTGTAACATTGGGATTTAGCTTATGTATATTCACAAGCCCACCGGTTATTCTGTTCCCTATATATTGAGCTCAAAACAAGTAAAATCTTGAATTATCAATGAACACTCTATCACTGCTCACTGTGGCAGAAAGTAAGTTAATGCATTAGCCGAAAGAAAGTTTCGGCTAATGAATTATTAAACTGGTGCTTGCCATTTTCAGCTTTTTTTTTTTTTTTACAATATTGTCTCAGTTTATTTTTAGTAAAATACTGAGAAACAAATTCAGATTAGGATTGAAATGAATGTATTGATTCACAAAAATCAGTGAAGAATCAAGTACTGGCATTATTGACCATTTCAACAACTTGATAAAATTGTAAATGCAAGCATATAATTTAACTTTTTAAAAAATGTATTTCAAAGGAAAATAAATTTTGTTCTGAGTAGAAAAGATTTATGATATTCAGTTAAAGATGAATGGGAAAACAAGCCATCACCACATATACAATCAAGGTAAGGAATCATAAATTGATGTGTATTGATACTAAATATAGTATCTGGCACAAGCAACATTCATACAGGATGTAAGTCATTGGTGGATTCTGTTTGCATAAATTGGGTTCAGAAAAATGGATGGTTTAAGAGGGACATGCACTAACATTTTTTTTGCTTGCATATAAAGTTTCCAGCTTTTATCCTCTAAGCTTTTGCAATCGACCGGCTCTACTACTTCTCTTGCATGTTAATAGAAAAACATGTATTAATGTTAAATTTGCATTCCTAACACTTTTCACTTCTTTGAACATCTGAAGACATTATCTCAATTATTACTAAATAAATTACAGCAAGATGTTTTATTTATTTATCTATTTATTTTCATTCTGGCTCAGTGTCCCCGGAGGGCTATGAACATTTCCCATTTGCTACAAACCATCTTAACCATGCAGGTCTGTATATGTGTGTATTTTATAGGCCTGCGGTCTGGCAAGGACAGAGGAATTAGCCTGATCCACATTCATTAACCTCATTCTCATTCTCCAGAGCAACAGTGCTATAGAACTATCTGTCACCACAGTACAAAAATGATGAATTGCTAATCAGTTGAGAGCTGTCAAGAAAGACCCAGGAATGCTAAATATATGCACTTGTTTGCCCTTGCATTAACCGTTTGCAATCAAATCAGTATTTATTGTTATTTGTGTTTGACATTTCCTATGATGTAGTGTCATATATAGGCAGACAAAAGTGAGAGACCCTATTAGAGACAACATTAAAGTTTAGAGAGAAGTGGGGGAGGGGGGGTGTTTAAGAGACCCTTATGCTTCAATAATTCATATGTTGTTTAAATACAACGGAGGGCAGATTAATAATAAATATGTTCAGCTGCTATGGATGTTTTTTTTAAAGACCCCAGCGATTAATAAACAAATGTTTTTCACATTTTCCCTAAAAAAAATGTTGTGTGGGACAATAACCAACATCAGTTAATCGTCTGTGTAGCTTCAGTAAAGTAAGAAACACCACCTGGGTTTAGTGCTCCAGCTGACCACTGCATGAGCACTAAAATCCTCTGGAGGAATCAATAAAGTAACAGCTGAGCTCCAGAAAATCCAAACTGTTTCCTAATTATTATATCATGGTGAATTGAGACTTTCCCTCTTTAAAGTTCATTCACAGCAAGTAGTAAGATAGCAGAGTGCTTGGGAGGGCAGCCTATGGGTAGACTACCAACCTGTTGTTAATGGCTTGTTTTAAAAGTTAATGAGAACTGGAGTTAAAAGCAGCATTAGCTAAAGGCTAGGTGGAGTTGAGCTATGTGGATTAACTTTTCATTACCTCCTCATTAGGTGAGCCTGGGGATTAGAGAGACCTCGTATGAAATGTAGCATAAAAATATCCAAATGGATCTGTGTAAAGCCTGTTTGGAGATGGGAAAAGTGGGAGATTTAAAGTGAATGAGCTTTAGCCTCTCCCTCTCCTCATCACTGTGAATCCCACTACAGTTAAGTTGACATCGTTTGCTCCCTATTAGCCAATAAGAAGGCTGGTAGGAGCAGGGAAGCTACCTTTTCTTAAGGAGGTGACTTTGAAAACTAAAATGGGTCATTAAAAGTAGAGTAAAAAGACCATTATAATTCTAACACTGAAGTTACCATTTATTTGCATTGCGAAGTCCCTGGTGGAGTAGTTAAATGTCACTTGCCAACTTTAATGAGAGTAAAGTTAGGGAGTGTGACCAGAGCTGATTAGTGTTTTCTGCAGCAACTCCACCAAATGCAAAGTCCAAAGGAATCATCAGTACTTCACGCTGATTGATACATAGAAGATCTGATTATCCAAAGTTTGCTTCAATTACTACAAATTTAATTGCGCTTAATGAGAAAACATTGAGCAACAGATCTTCAACCTTGCTTTTTGTGTATAAAGTGGTCTACTCATGGGGTGTGTCATTATGGAGGATGTGTTAGAGGAGGTCTTCATGTATGACTTTTACTCCTATGACACCATAGTTACTAAAATAAGGAGAAGCGCATATAAACAATTTATATTTGTGGAAAGCTATGCATGCAGAACTGTTTGGGTGCATGCATCTATTGAGTATTCTGTAGAGGGTCCTCATAAGTCCAGTTTGTTTTTAACAGCTAAAATGTGACCCGTTTGGATCCAGAGGGGCCAGATCCCAATTAAACTCAGTCTAATTGCATCAGGCCTAGTAAAATATCCACATATCTCCACTTTGTGTGTCAACATGTTTCAATCCCACTAGATCCCAGTGGATGCATACTTAGAATAAATATACAGAACAGTTTTATGATCAAATGATGTTTCAAACAGCCTGTAGGAAAATAATCTTCTGTTACTCAAAACACAAAATTATTTACTATTTGTGAACCAAAGGACAATATGATTTTAAGATGTTTTGATATACTTGCTGAAGCACTTAAAGGAACCAACTTCAGGATTTGTTGACCTTACGTTTGGTCTAAACTCACATTTGTTTTGCTGTACTTTTACACCACAGTGGCTTGTTAATTGATTGTGCATTATACAGCTACATCTTGTATATTCTCTAGTCCACAGATGTCACAACAGTAGAAATTAGGGATGCTAGGCATTAAAAACAACATGTTTGAGTCAGGTGGTCACAGACAACCAAGTCATTACAAGTTAGAAGTGTTTATAATCATGCACAGATTTTAATTAAGAGTCTGAAATTAGATTGTGTAGCACAAGTAGAACAAAAGAAGCTGAGTTGAATAAATAGGTGAAGGACGACATTATTTTAGGAAAAAGAAATAGGATTTATTAGCATTTTAATATGATTTAGTGTTATTCTATTTCTGTTTATTAGTATGCAACAAAGCATCACAGAAAAGTATATTTCTTTCATTGAGACTTGATCATAATATGGATTCAGAGAAAAAGTTCAAAAATAATATTAAAAATTTACCATCAACTGTAACAACAATCAACACCTTCGGGCATATATTTTATTAACGACTGGACACATTCACATCAAATTGTGCAGAGTTTCTTTGTCCGTCCATCTGACCTATGAGAACAAAAAGAAAAAGAAAACGTGTGAAAACAACTCGGAGAGGTGTGAATTTAATCTGACTTAATGAGGCAGCATTATAGCAGAGGAACCGTGTGGAACAACTATAGGTGAGCTCATTTGGATAATTAAAGCAGCTTTCTTTGACGTTAGCTACACAGTTGTAAGATTTGCTCCAACAATAACTGACACTGAAGATGGCCTCTCTGATTGTGGTCATGATTTAATGATTGTTCTAGCTTATATCTATTGTTATACTCTTGTATTAGCTGTAAGGCAAAGAAGCACAGTCAGGGAGAATGTTATCTCCACACATCATTCATTATGTTCATGACATTATTATCTTTGTAGATTATCCTGTTATAATTACCCCGTAGGTGCAGTAATGTGTGATATGCTTTACCCCTTTACACATTAACATTAAACTACAGTCTTTCTTGAGATAAAGGGAGAAAAAAGATTGTGATGCCAGTGTTGGCCTTGTATAAGTTCCCTTAAACATGCGCTCATCAGGATAGCACACATTCACAGTGACACTATTTTCCTTGATTTCCCTTGCTGGCCAATTAAAGAGCAGCACAAAGTAAGTTAGTTGTTGTCATATTTCTGTTTTCTATTCCCCAGAGAAATGAAATGATTACTCACAAACTCATGGCATGGCACAAAATGACCGCTTTGTTCAGAACCAATATGATATTATGAATTCACCAGCATTAATATTGTTATCAATTTCTAACCCATCTCATGTAAGCAATGAGATGTGCATTATGCTCTGACAGACACAGATGAAAATAAATAAATAGTTTATTTGAACACAGATTGTTTCATGGTGGAAGACAACTTTTTAAATAGAAATAAACAGATTCTATGTGCAACCTATGATGACTACCAAAAAAGCTCTCAGGGTGGTCTGTAGTCCATATGCAAAACTAATATTTATCTATCCTTATAATACATTTCAAACCCCAGGGTAATTAAATGCACTTGCAACACTTATAATAGCTATCATCGGCTTTATCACCACAATGGTCAATCATTCTATTACATGCCTTACAGGATCTCGACACGCTATAAGGCCAGTGGCGATGCACTGCCTCAGGCTTGTAGAACTAATTGCAAAGTAGCCCTGTGGAATTCTTTCACCACCATGTCCAATCCACTTAGCCAATTTTTACTTTTCATCCTAATATTCATCTTAATTTCAACAAGCTGTGTGTCCTACCTTCCTCAGGGCCTGCATCACATTTACTTGATGCATAGACTGAGATCCTCAATCTTGGTCCTGCAGAGCTGGTGTCCTGATTTTCAATGTTTTCCTGCTGCAGCTAAATTAATCCAAATCTATGGGCAATTTGTGGTCTGAGTCACAGGCGTGTTGCAGCAGGGACACTTCAATAACCTGCAGGGTAATGGTCTTCAAAGACCAAGATTGAGGATTTCTGGCTTTAAACTAGAGAATAACATTTTATCCAAGAGTAGCCAGAATGTGCACAGGTGCACTGCCCGATCAGTCGTATGGACAAAAAAAGCTATAAAACCTAACTTGCTATGACTGAATGAATAAAAACAATAGTTTGCCACTAAAGCAAACAAAAAGCTTACCTGTCCAGCAGTAAAAAAAGTTCAAATGGTGTCAGACTCTAGAGACTCAAAATGTCCCTGAGTTAGCACCATCTTTTAAATGCTACACCGATGTCAAACCTATCTCTTTGTCCAAACACTTTTTATTTATCACCTTTTTGAAAAGAATCCTGCCTTTCAATGTCATGCAAGGTTTAAGATGCTCCTCTTTATCCCTGCTATCTCTCATATCCTCTCTCTATCCAATTAGGCCCAACCCATTCAGTCCAAATAATGCGATTGACTAACCTCTTTCAGGATATCCATCAGATCCACAAGATGGATTTGTTGCTCTTTTTTTAATTTACCCAAGTTTATTGACAAAGGCTGGATGTGAGGTGAATGTAGACACATGTATTTAGAGGGAATAATACACCCCGCCTTTAAGGATGTTTGCTTTCCTCCCTCTCAGTTTTTAATGAAGTGTTTAAATTTTTACTGTTGAGTTTTGTGAAACAAGAGAAGCAAAAATTACCAAAAAAAAGGTTTTGCATTAAAATGTGAAAGAAAACAAACCTTTGCCAATGTGATGCTTACTTAGGTTAAAACTTATTTGTCCTTGATATCACAGATTTTTTGGGATTATTTGTGAATGCTCAGCTTCTACACAAACTCTAAACCAGTTTAAAAGTCTCAAACCATTATCAGCAGCCATTGTTAGAATTGATGACCAGTAAAATTGCTTTGAAAAACCTCAGAGACAGTGTTTTACACCATTTTCACTATGTGAATACAATTACTGAACTTTGCATATTTGTCAGGATGACAAGGTAAATAATCATGAAAATACGATCTGAAAATGCATATATGTTTTGACTTTATCAACTAAAGTAATATGAATATATATCTGTCTGATTAGGCTGCACGGTGGAGCAGTTGGTTAGCACTGCGGCCTCACAGCAAGAAGGTTGCTGGTTTGAGCCTCGGCTGGGGCAGGGGTCAACCAGGAACCTTTCTGTGTGGAGTTTGCATGTTCTCCCCGTGTTAGTGTGGGTTCTCTCTGGCTTCTTCCCACAGTCCAAAGACATGCACCTTGGGGATAGGCTGATTAGAGGCTCTAAATGTCCATAGGAGTGAGTGTGTGTGTGCATGCTTGTTTGTCTATGTGTGTTGGCCCTGTGATAGACTGGCGACCTGTCCAGAGTGTACCTGGCCTCTCGCCTGATGTCAGCTGAGATTGGCCCCAGGGAATAAGTGGTAGAAAATGGATGGATTGATACAATCTGAAAAGAAAAACCTGTTGCCTGACTGTGTATATGAAAATGTGTGTGTATGTGAAAATGTGTTCAGTGTAATTTAAAGTAATAGGACTTACACCATATGCCCATTTGTCACAGCAGGCATGGAAACCTACTGCTTTCACAGTCCTGTTTAAACCATTTGGAAGGCAGTAAGTGCTTCTGGGATGTTTTCTCCCAAAGACAAGTTCACTACTAGGGAACCCAGAAGAGACCCTGCGATGGACTGGCGACCTGTCCAGGTTGTACCCCGCCTCTCACCCGTTGTGAGCTGGGATTGGCACCAGCCCCCCCTTGCAACCCTGTTCAGGGAAAAAAGCGGAAGAAAATGGATGGATGGAACCCAGAAAAGAATGATTGGTTTATTCCAATTCAGCTCTAAATACAGTATATTCAATAATATAATATGTTATTCTCCTATACTACCAAATAATGCCTCCACCTCCTTGTGTTAAAGTATAGACACATTTTTATATCATAATAATTCTTGTTTTGATAGATTGGTATTGTGGGGGATTTTCTGTCCTATCTCTAACTAAAAACGGGGGCCCCACATCGCCCCCAGAGGTTGCGTGTTCGTTGATTTTTGACCTTATGAAGCATTTAGATTTCTCTTATGAGATAATATGGTAAATGGTCTTGTACTTGTATAGCGCTTTTCTACACATCAGTGCACTCAAAGCGCTTTAACACTATTCGACAC
>JBAMHV010000007.1:13311713-13325101 GCA_037177535.1 Pseudomugil gertrudae | reverse complement strand
CCGGTGACGCAGCACCAGGAGCAACTGGGGGTTCAGTGTCTTGCTCAAGGACACTTCGACATGTGGACGCCCGAGCCAGGATTTGAACCGCTAACTTGCCGGTTAGGAACTGACCCGTTCTACCGTTTCAGCCTTGGGGTCCTCGCCGACAGAGAGCCTCACACGAAAAGTCATTTTATGCGGTTTATTTCAGATGCATCTTAAGAGCAGGTACAACCGTCATCGCGTACAGACAGGAGAGTGACCTCCCTTCTGCCGTCCAAACCTCCCCTTAAATCCCAGACCCACTCTCCCTACTGGCCGTCTCTGTTAATCATTCATTCTTCACACACCCATGTCATTCTCATATCACAAAGTTACTGCTTGTCACAATCACATGTCAGTTCAAAGTTTCTGAGTAAACACCCTGATCAGCTGTTTTCTTATCTGGTGAGGGGACAGCATGTGCGTCCCTAACAAGTTAAATGCCTTGGCACCCCTACAGTATTAAAGATAGACTGATTATCAGCCAATGCTGGTATCAAACCAATAGCTGATAAGAGATCAATATAAAACTGTAAGTAGATGTAGGGTGTATAAGAATGTTCAGAATCTCCCCATAGGTTTCTGGAAGGTGTTGGCCAGTTCCTACTGTCGCCATCCTGGCAGCGTCATATGTCCTATTGCTCTCAGAAAACATAAAAATGAGTAGAGATATAGCTAAGAGGAAACTAACCAGCTAAGGGAGGTAGACGGGCTTAAGCTAAGGTGTGCCGTTAGCTGGCTAACAACAGTGTTTATGCTACACATATATGCTACACACTTTCTTGCCATTGATATTGTAAACTTGTCAATCAGAAGGACACATCCTAATGATACCAAATTGTATTTAGATAAAAAGGTGTTAGCGTAATCATGTTTGTTTCTGTTGTGAAGTTGGACTTTTTAACATGGTAGCCTATAGCACGGGTGCCCAAGATTGTTTCTTGAGATCTACCTTCTTGCAGCTTTTTGATGCAACTCCTCTCCAACACAGCTGAATAAAGTGAATGGCTCATTACCATACCTCTGCAGAGCTGGATGGCATACAGAAAAGGGAAATCAGCTTTTTGATTCAGGTGACTATGGGGATTTGCTGTGTTTTAGAGTCCCTAGTGGATGAGAAGTTAACTGCAATTATTGTCACTTACGCATAGGCTTTACTTTTTTTTCACCAGTGGTTGCCACTTGATGCAGACACACTTCTACGTCTGCAGTCCTGACTCCAGTAAACTCCAGCATTGTCCCGCCAACAGCATCTTGTGATTGGCTATGCATACGGAGAGGGTAGCAGCCAATCATCAGATAAAGCTCTGTGTGTACACAGCGCTCATACACACACGGCCCAAAGGAAAAGACAGGTTTGCCAAAAACCACCGGTAGGGTAGATGTGAGCTTTGTGAAAGGCAGCTAAGGCAGAAGACGCTCCTAAAATTGTAATAAATGTCCCACAAACAACTCACCACCACCAATCACAACCAGTAATGTTACTATGAGCCCAATAACCTTATACAATATAAACATAAAGAGCAGCTGTTCTTGTTGGCAGTCCCTCCACATGTGTCTCTTTTTCACTTGAAACAAGGTTTCTAATAATATCTTTGTGAAATCATGTGGTAGTAAAAGTATGAGTGTGTGTGTGGGTTTAAAGCAAGAGGAAATTATGTTTCATTGCACGGAAGCATGTTGAGGATGTTGTGTGTTTGTGGCCACATGAGAAGGCATATAACTGACAGGAATGCAGCGTCTGCCTCAGAGAAAACTGATGGAAGATAATGACTGATTAACCAAGTTAATTCACATTAGGTTTTTCTGTTTTGACTGAGATCTCAAGTAGAAAAAAATTACATTTTGTCAAATGAAAGATCTCCTGAAGCTGTCTTTAATTTTTTTGTAGAGAGGAGCACAATATTGCAGTTCAGTTATATTTAGGATAATATAAAGGTATTATACATTAAATTATATTATTTTTCGAGCTAGAATAACACTTATTTTAAGTCATGTAGTAGTCTAATTTCAAACAGGGTCTTACTGTCACATGTGGATAAAACATAAAAAAAATATATTTTCAAAATAAAATAAATAAAAACTGTGATAATTAAGCATTATTAGTTAAACATATGTTTTTTTAAAATAAATATATGATTAAAGACATTTAAACCAAGTTAGGTAATGGAGTTTTATTTCTCATAATTTTAATATTTTGAGTAGTTTTTTTTTTTTTTTCACCAAAATGCAAGTGTGGACATTGTGGACATGTGGACAGTGTCATTGTGTAGGAACATTTCCACACACAATTTAAAGGGACACTATAAGTGACTGGGACTGCACAGCTGTGTAGAAAACCACTAATCACCATGGAATCTTTTTTTTTTTTACTTAATGTTTCAACTCTACATTTAACGTTCCTTCATGTTTATATAATTAGACAATCAACACTAAAAGAAGCTATAGCAAATGTAATTATATGCAAAGAGTACAAAGATTTTGGGAAAACTGTCCTCTAAACTTATATTTGAGAACAATAAAGTGCTTAGATGTATAGCTGTGGTACTTCTATATACTCAAACTTGCAAGAGAAATTTTGGTTTCATGTAGAGTGTGATTAATTAAAATATTTGTAAAAGATTTTTGTCTAGGGGCAAACATGATCTTAAACAGTGGAATTAATCCATTATTTAAGGGGATTAATTATGCAGTATTTTCATTTACTCAGTCCTATAAACCAGGGCTTTCACAGTTAACACTATAGTGAAGATAAAGACAGAAAAAGATTTTTTGCTTGTCAGTTTTTTCTTTATAAAGAAAAAAAAATATGTATGAGAAAAAAATGTCTATATAAAAATCTCTTGGTCTCTTGGTTAATGACTTTATAGAGTGAGTTGCAGATGGCCAGAGCTTTTGTAAACAGATGCTCTCCTTTTCTTTCACCCAGACATGTAAGTGCTATCCACCTGCACGTGTGTACTTGTTCACTGTTTGATCCACACCTACGCCAGGACCAGCCATCCTTCAGATATGCATTAATAATTACTTTTCCATTTAGTCACAAATAAAATTAAAACATTAAACAAGGCACAAGTGATAATCTTACTCAGAAGCTCACCCAATTAGGTTTATTTTTCATCTATGAATAACTATACCACAGAGATTCAAACTTTTTGTTGTATTTTTGCTTTGGTGCATTGATATTTATGCTCCAAGTGTACCATCTATTTGAGGCACTACGTGCATGTATTATTTTCTGTTGTTTTTATACTTATAAGAATGAATTGATAGATGTTGATGCAGACATGCATAACTGTATCCAGACTAAATCAGAACACAGCAAGTAAGATGTTAAAAAAAGGAGGATTAAAAGAAAGAAGAAAAGAAAATGCTATATTTAGCTCAAGTAACATGAGTTGTATCTGTCAGTGTCAGGACTACAGGCATCCTCTGGGGTTTGAAAATGGTTCTATACACTGCCAAAGATGGATAATTGGCTATTTTGAGTAATTTTATGAACAAAGCTCAGCTGCTGCAGCTCAACCTCAAGTAAACAACATACCTTGGGAATAACCTCAGTTCAGCCAGCTTGTGTTTGTAGATTCCTGTTCAGATGCATGTTTTTGTCTGGCAGATTTAAAGGACAGACCTAACCCTGTTTGCCTAGATGGAGCTATTTTGATTTCCTCTGATCTATCATCGAAGATGCAGATTAGTTGTACAAAAATCAAGTGCATTTAATTACACAAGCAAGCAATTTTAGTATTATTCACAAATACTGTTCAGAAATCTGGCAGAAGCTCTAATTTCTTGATGTACTACAAGAACACTGGAAAAGATTATTTGTAGACAAACTTTCAATTACAGTCATTTGAACTGTTTTAACATCTCTAGAGGACTTGATAGTCAGCACTTGGCATGTACATGACATTTTTAACCTCTTCAGGCAGGCTTGTTTTTGATTACTTTAACTAGTTTTTGCACATCAAATGTAAAAATGTACATATTCTAAATAAAAGCAAATTCTTCAGGAGAAGAAGAGGATCACGGTTTGGTTCATTTTAGGTACAGTAAGGAAACAAATGCAAAACATACATCAATGTGGTGTAAACAAAACATGTTTAATGACATTTAAAATTAAACCATAAACAAACGAAAAAAACCTTCCATTGATGAAATGGATAATGAATGGAAATGGAAAATGAATAAATCAAATAAAAACAGCATCAATGCTTCCTGTATTTTAATAATCAGTATCTCCACTTGAAGAAGTGAGGGATGATTCAAGAAAAAAATTATTGACTCAAGCTTGTTAAAACATTAATTTAATTCAGTGTTCAATGATTTCTATTGAGAGTGAAATGTATGCTGTAAAAGCACGTATAAGCAGTGAGGCCATGACATGTTTGGTTAATAAGCAGTTATTTGAATGAGCACATTTTCAGATGAAGACTGTATCCATATTAAAAATCCTTTTTACATGTTTTATTTACTTTGTATTTGTAATATTAATTACATTATTTGACAAAAAATCTAAATACATTGTAAGTATTCGTATTTTGTTCTAATTAACCTTTTAAAACCATAGGGGAGAAAGGTCCCATCTGTAGTGATAATGTGGTTTATTGAGTTTATCAGAACTGAGTTTTCAGTGAGAACCTACTTCCATTCACATCCCATCCTGTTATTCTACAGTCATATGACAGACGCCTTAGGCGACTTACATATGATAAGCCGTCATTTTAACCATAGCTATTAACCTAACATGCATGTCTTGTGGGTGGGAGGAAGCCGGAGTACCCAAAGAGAACCCACGCAAACATGGGGAGAACTCCACACAGAAAGGTCGCTGGATAAAGCAGCCTAGGCTCGAACCAACGACCTATATGCTGTGAGGCCACAGCGCTAGCCACTGGTCCACCATGCTCGGGAGGCGGAGTTATGAGGAAAATGCTTTAAAACACAGCTTGGCACAAGACCAGCATGATCCTTTCGTCCTATCCACGTCTTTGCACTTGTGCAACCATCCCAAACAGGAGATTTTAATGATGGTTAAGGGTCTTCAGGCTCTTGCCTCTTCTTAACAATGTTACATGCCAGTCAGTGGCTAGAATGTTGTTGGAGGAAATATATAGAGAGAGGGTTACAAATTACTGATATGAATTGAACTTATTTAAACTAGAAATGGTGAACCGTAATGTTCATTTTAAACTGACTGAAGTGAACTTTGCAATAGTTCATGAGAAACATAAACTTGCACAAACTTGACTATGACTTTCTGTATAACACTAGCTTTTAGTATGTTACAAAAGTCCTAAAATATAGGCCATAGAGTAGTGAAGCATCATCATTACTAATATTTATTCTTGTATTAGTAATGAATAATTATTAAATAATTAGGCTAATTGATTTAAATGTTACATAAAGCAAATTTAGTAGAACGGGTCATGAGGAGACAGCAATTATCCCCATGTACAAGCCGAATCCCCCCAGTGTCCCCATACTGTACAACGCTGCGTGATAAACAGGACTCCACGCAAACATCTGTTATCACAGCTGCTTTCATCATCTAGATCTTCGTATGATACCAGACTCACAGAAATAGGGTCTAATGGTTGCCTTGTTCTTTGGTGCTGGCCTTGCCAAATCTCGAGTGATGATAGTACTAGCTAGTACTAGTACTACTAATAGCTATGATATTGTCTTAATAATGGCATGTGAGTTTTTTGTGATGAGTTGTAAAGCTTGACAAATATTTAAATCATGTGGTAATAAACCACTAGACATAAAGCTTATTTCAGGATGTGTGGATTACATTCTTAGGCCTGATGAAAGATGGTGCTTTAATTTTTTACTCTTTTAAATAATTTATTGATATATATTATAAATACACTGCTTTTATTTCAGTTACTTAGATTGTTTTATATGTATGTTTAATATAAAAATCCCTGACAGTAAGCTTTCATTTTCTTCCTTGTTATATCAACCTTTAAATGTGTCAGTTTATGCACGTCCCTATCTTTAATATTGAAATAAAGGCTATTTTTATAATCTTCGCTCTTAACTACATCACACAGTTAATTGTCCTTTTTCTAATTTTTTCCACCATATCTACGCTCTTAAAAAGTGCAACAAATGACACATTTCTTATAAATTGGTATGTTCATTTGGAAAAATTAATCCTATTACTGCTTGCAATTCAGTATAATTAATTAGACAGATGTGACTGTCAAAAAATCAAAATGCAGTCAATAAGGGGGATGAAATGACAAATAAAACATAGAGCAGATGGCTAATGTGCGGCTCAAGAGAAAACATCAGTTTACTATTCAGAAAATTATTTAAGAAACAGTTAAAAATTCCTTTGACCACAGCTCCTTAAAAACTTGACAGAGTTCTTGGATCGTTTCGGACTTTTTTTTAAAAGAAACTATACATATTTATTCCTTCATTAACAGGAAATGACTTAGTTCCTGTCACTCTGTTTCTATTAGTCTACCAACCTAATGATTTATAGATCTGATGACAGATTGATCATCCAGCGAGGGATGTCACAACAGCAATATTGCTGGCATAACAGCCAGGTACTCTGACACATTTCCGAACAATACCTTAGAAAATCCAAGCTGGCTAGCCTGGAGCACTTCCAGAGGGAGGCATCCAGAGGAATCATAACAGGTGTCATTTCGTTGTCTGTTTCTGTGAAGGAGTGAGACTTTAAAACATAGACCTACTGACTTAAGGCCTACTGACTTTGCCAATTATAAGTCTCCCAGTGGAGAGTCATCATATCTTTCATTTGTAGCCACAGCCTCTTTATTTGGGTGTTGAGGTCAGGACATAACATGATTCTCAGGACTTAAGGCAACATTTGATCTGCTTTAAACAAACCCTGGTCTGCTTCCACAGGTAGTATGGTTTGTTAGTAGTGAAGAACTCTTATTTTCACTCTGGTGCAGACCACAGATGTGAACTGTGGTCTGTGTAAAAACTGGGAGCCTCAGTTTACTTTACAGATTAATTGAACACATTTCTTCCTGCATGCTAATCCAGCTGCTGCATCCTCGTGTGGGTTTGATCATCAACAACAATAGTTATTCTTCTTTGTGGTGCTTATGTTTTGTTGTTGTAATGAAATATTTTTTACAGCTTACCTGTCTTTTAATAGGTGCTCCTGATGATTATTAGTTTTTTTCTTCCTGTGTGCTTTTTCTCTTTTTTTCTCTAAAAGCTGCTGAATGCTGGCAGTCTGTTTTTTTATTTCAATTGAAAAGCTTGTGCCCTTATTTCTATCTAGTAAAAAAAAATAGCAAATTTATAGTACATTTACCAAGCTTACTATTTATAATGTTAACTGTTTTAGTAAATTTATTACAAAAAGTAATAAGTTTACTATAAATAGTAGTAAATGTATTCTTTTTTCTCATTTACTATTGCTTGCAGTTGTTACCGCTGATGTCCCAATATGACAATCATAATGTTTTCTTGAATTATTACCTTACAGCAAAAGACGTTTCACTGAGAATGTTAATGCTGTCCTATTATTATGGTAATTAGGTCTCTAAGAGCAGACATGCTCTTATTGTTTTGCAGTTACAGTAGGGAAAAGCCAATTAAAGAAACACAATATCTAAGATGTGTCTATTCAGACAATCACAACAATTCATCTGAAGTTTGACATAATTAAATGGCTTATTCCTAGACTCATGCTTCTACACTTTCAAGACAAACTTTTGTACTGGCTTTTTACATCATGACATATCCTTCCTCAGATTTTGATCTAACAACATATACTAACATGTCAATCTTAAAACTGGTATCACTGAAATGTATTGGTTGAACGTAATCTGTAGTTAGCTTGGGACTATGTGAGCACTGGGACTGCGTGGTTGAGCAGGTTGTTCATAACTGGCTGGCTGGTGGTTCTCCTTGTCAATCTAATGTGTCCTTGAGCAAGACACTTCACCCATCTTGTCTATATTGTTTGCTGGCATATTTATGGTCATTGGTGTGAATTCCCTCCCATGCTATTTCCAGTTTGCCCCAGGGCAGCTGTGGCTACATATGAGGCTTACTATAATAAAGTAATAAATAATGGAATCACTGTAAAGCACTTTGGATGCTATAAAAATCTAATCCATTACAGTATTCTTATTATTATGAATATATGCTTTTATTTTGTTAAGAGCACATCTTTCACTTCCTGCTGACTTGTTTAGTCAACCATAATGCTTGTTTGTCTGAAAGCACCAATGTGCATCTATCCTTTATCCTTTCAGTTCATGAAGCATTGCGATAAGATTGTTTAGGTTTAATTGGAAGGACAATGACTGTTGTTCCATTTTTAGTTACAAGATATGTCATTTTATGTCATAATTAAATACGGTTATGTTTGATGATGCAAGGCCAGCCTAAATTACTGGCATGTGCTATGTTACCATTAGTATTATACATGATCCTGCTTAACATAAGTTGTTCATACAATCATTGACGTTATTGTGTATTTCAGTTAGTTTTTCTTCAATAAATCCCCAGAGTGCACAGCACATGGTTACATTGGAGGGACTTGTTAAAAAGTTGAGATTTTTTGTTGTATTCTCTTTATTTCCAATCGCTTACACAATCTACTAAATTACATCACTGAAAAAAATATCCAACCATAAATTTATTTTCAGGCTATCCTTACGTTTGTATGATTAATTCTGATTTAAAAAAGTTTTAGACCAGTGAAGGTTATCACTTATACTCTGCTGTAATTTTACATTAGGAAAAAGATGTGTTAACTTGTACAGTGACACAAGTTATGATGTTAAAATTATTTCAATGTTTCTTGTATCAGACAATTTCATCTGACATTTGCTTTGTTTCACCTCTATTTTCAATATGTGACTGAATACTGCAGCAGGGCTACATCAGTTATCCGTAATATTTCTTTTCCAGCTAATTCTTTTGTTGGATCTAAATTCAGGGTCAGTATTTTTTCCTGGTTAGGAAGATTACATTGAAATAAACATAACTAGAGATGTGATTGCATCAACTGGCTGCATAATGGCTAGTAAAGTAATTGCACTGTGTACAATTACCTCATCTAGTACCTGCTGTGTGTCATTGGCACAACGTGTTAACACACAGCACGTTGTCCTGGTGTCATGTAATTGTAAAAAAAAAAACAAAATGAGATGAAATGGGCAAATGTTGACTTTCACTTACAGTTGGAGTTTTATAACAGGCTACAACGTCCCTTTCTATTCCATTCCATCATGTTTTTTGCTTACATTGCTTCAGATTATTTGTCTTGTCCTGTTTGACGTCACTGAATCCACATCACTTCCATATTACTGACATATTTGTCAACAACTTATAAAAGTTGGAGAAGATAGCATGGTTTCAGTTTTAGCTTCGGCCCTTCGTATGCCTGCATTTATTCTGCCCTGTGTTTCTGCTGCAAGTGTAAGTGCAAAAAGCATTTCTTTATTTGTATCACTTTATAAGAGCACAGTCTCTCAAAGTGCTGAGCCCAAAAGATAAAAAGCATGTTTACATAGCATTCTTCTCTTTGAATGGTGAGGTGGTTAAAGCGGTGTACATGAACTACGCACATTTTGCACGACAGAGTGGAACCCAAAGTATATATATAACAGACAGGTATGCCAGTCCAGATAAAAAAGCACAGCACAGGTGAAAATAATGATATTTAAGTAACATACTGTTACAGTTTCGTACCTATATATAGAATATTTGATCTTCTGTAAAGCTAAACCTAAAAAGCTTTGATAGGCTTTCAAAGGGGATTTAGATTCAGAGAGACAAATTTGAAATCAAACTCAGTGAGGATATCTGACTGAAAAAAGGGGCCTCATTAAATGTAACACTGCTCTGTTTGCTGCACCCCTGGTGGGTTATTACTTTTATCAGCTGCAGGTCTCGTCTCCAGTCGGACTTTTGAAGGTTACTTTTGAAATGAAAATGGTAATAGTAACTAATTTTAAAAGTAAAAGTAACGTAGATCTCTCTTTTAATTATATCAAAGAAATCAAATACATTAGATTAACCTCCTAATAAACATGCTTTTAACTGCATTTGTTTGCTATATTTACTTAGTCTAAAGTACCAAACAACTTTATGCTGTTTGATTTAGATACTGTTTCATTTCTAGCTATGAGATGTTACAGATAACCAGCATCACTGTCCTCTGTTTGAACTGGAATGTAGAAGCTGCTGTTGTGTCATGCCTTAATATTAAAGCCAAGCTGCTATTAATTGATAGGATGCTCATTAACATTATAATTCCTGTTGTGTGTGCATGTGGGTGCAATCAGGACATGTGAACATTCGGATGAGGCTGCCTGCCTGACCCCTTATAGCTCATAAAGCACACTATATTTCATTTTGTTGGCAGTTTGGAAACAAAGCTCATTACTTTCTGACACTGTTGGATGTCACGTGACTACCAGCTGTAACTATGGCAACCATATTACACTTGAAGATGTGGTGCCAAATGTATTCCAAAGTATTGTGAAAACATTTTATTTCTTTATGTTATATCACACTGTCTTTGCATCATATCTACTCAGTGAAAATAAAAAATAAAATTATAGTCTATAGTTTCTTGCTAACATTGTATATCAGGCTTGCAATGCATTGTGGTCTATATTAACCTGCCTAGTGATCATCGATGCCCACTACTTTTCTAGATGCATTGTGGCTAATTTTAAGTGACAAACTATGTTTGTACAAGCTGCATTTTTTTGCTCTCCGGATGAGTATGGGACACAGCTGTACTGACCTTGCTTATGAATAACCTCAGATTACACAACTCACTGTAAGAGCGTTCCAATATCAGAAATAGAACAACTGTGAGATTTCTAGTATTGGAAAATGCTTGTTTTGTCTAACATTAAGTGTAGCTGTAAAGTTATTTAAAAACTTTCTTTATAACTTGTATTTTTGTTTCATTTTGTTTTTGCTGTGTTCTTAACTAACCGTAGAAAATGTGAGTAAATAAAACAGCAAAGCTTAGTGTTGCTGTACAGTATACTAATAACTGGATGCATTTTACTGTTTGGTCTCGCTACAATATTCTATGGCAAATTGTTTAATTATAAATAAGTCTGGGCTTCTTCCCAATTCATATGAACATAAAATACAATTATATTTGTTGAAGATAGTTTTCCTTAATTCTTATTTTGGCTTTTCTTTTTAAAAAAATAAAACTAATATCCAATATACCAATTTTGCCCAACTCTTAATTTCTGATATCAACCAATACCAGTATTTTGATCCTTCCAAAGGAAAAAAAAACAAACAAAAGAAAAAAAATTATTTCATGTAGACACAAATTTTCAGACAAGTCCACTTCCAAGCTCCTTATGCTGCGAGTGACAACATGGGTTAATGATGTCACAGCCACAGAAGCAAGTTGTGTCAAATAAACAAACATGCAAACCTGCAGTAACAACTCTGTATAGAACTTCACATGGAAAGTATGTTTTTGTCACATTTATAAAATACCTCTTTACTATGTGATCACAGGAATGGCTAATGTAATTATTATAAATGGTAGATGTTAGATAGGAACATATAAAACTACCTCCTAGTCAAATGGCAGCCTGGTTTACCAAACTATGTTTTTTGCTTTAATATCAACGCTTTCAGCTTAATCTCAACCCAATAATACCACACTGTTCAACTTCAAATGTGAGTTGTAGCAGATTATTGCAAAGAACAATGCTTTCACTTCTCTCTGTACGGTCATAAATCTTCTCTTTCAGTGGAATTTTCATCCGCTGCAACAGGGCAATGATGACAGAATTAACTCTCAGTATTATTTGACAGGTCTTTGTAATATCGAACTGGAATGGGGATTCTGAATACATAACATAATGAAACATACCTAGCTGGAAAAGCATAAAGCCTAAACCACTGAGAGGAAAACTTCAGAGTTAATCACACAAAAGTGCTTAATCCACTACCACATAAATTAGACATCACATTGGTAACAGTTACTTATGAGACAGAAAATTATGCAGAAGCACTCAGCAGAAAACACTTCCAGCTTTCACACATTCAAAATATATGCAAATTCATCCAAAAGCACCCATAAGCACACGTTCCTGCTTTATGCTAAAGGAGGGTTGGACTTGTTGCTAATTGTGGCACGGATTCATTATGAGAGAGAATTAGACCCTGGCCTCTGCTGCCGCCCAATTCTAATCAGGCTGTAAATGAAGCAGAATAACCAAAAAGTCCTGAAGCCTTGAATTCTACTACCTGTGCATTGGGAACTGACTTCTGACGAACACATATTCAATCTATACAACTAGGTACACGGATGACCAAATCGGATCCAACCCTTACACCATGCAGGGCTTCCAACTTACTGTAAGCTTTTCTTCCTGTGGCACTGTTGTGGAGCAAAAGCACAGTATATAACCCTGCCTTAATGATCTTTACTGCATTCCTGGTAAATAAATAAATAGGAGGCAATTTGCAGAATTAGTTGAGCTCATGTTTTCTTAGAAAAAAATTCACAGAGAAAAGTTGGAAGAAAAATCTCAATAGGCAAAGTTAAATAGTCTGGATCCACTTCTCATGTCTTTATATACTGTCTACCAAGCAGCCTAACTTGTTATCTTTTCAAATTAATCTTTAATCAATAGGTCTCTAGACTTTCTGTTTTTCATTGAGCTTTGGCTGTTTTGTTTTTTGTTTGTTTTTATGTGTTTTTTCACATTTTCAGTTAAGTTTCAAACATTAACCGACTGTTTTAGGAGGAATGTGTTTATGTTTGTTAAACAAGTTACCATCAACCTACAACTTATTCAGACATAAAAAGGGCACCTAAAGGATAAATCAGTGCAGCATAGACACCTAACTAAACAACTGTTGTAAAGACATGAATTTGTTCCATTTTTTCCTGCTTTATTTATATAATATAACCGATGTTCCCATACTAAGCAAAAATCAGGAAAAAACAGGCTTCACACACTAAAGTATATAATGTAGCTATTTTAAAACACACCTGATTCTAGTGTTTTTCACATGTAATCAAACATGCATGCAGATTACAGGCATAGGGCTGGAGTGGAAGACCCCCACCCACCCACACGGCAACAACTGAAGACTGAGCCACAAAGCCTCTGGCATAAAGGATCACTGTGAGGAACACACTGGAGTTAAAATGTTATTGATAAAATACACATAAAAACAATAATTCAATTCAATTCAACTTTATTTATATATCGCCACTTCATGACAGTGTCATTTCAGGGCGCTTCACATCTTATTTGAGCCAAATAGCCTTGATAAGGGAAACCATAAGATTGCATTAAATATTGACTTTGATGCAATCCCCAGCCTGAGCAAGCATTAGGCGACAGTGG
>JBAMHV010000007.1:13285604-13302365 GCA_037177535.1 Pseudomugil gertrudae | reverse complement strand
CGGGGCGTTATTACTGCGTAATGTCGGGGAGCTGTGTTTCTATGCTGCCGCCATGTTCAAGGTTCCGCCCGGAAGTCATAAATGTTCATTTCTACACAGAAGATGCTCAGCTATACTTATCCATAAAGTCTGAAGCAGCTTGTCAGATTACAAAGATGCCTTGAAGCTCTGCATATTCATGATGGACCAGAGTAATATTCAATGCAATCCACTGGTTTTCCCCTAGCTAGACTATTTTAAAATGAATTTGCTTGTATGAACAAAGTCATTCAGAATGGAACTAATGTGACTTTTTTTATTAAATCACAATGAATTGGCTTGAACTGATTACGTTTGTAAAGCATCTTGAGGACTTCATTGTAAACTGGCGCTATACATATAAAGCTGAATTGAATCTGAGCCCAGAGATGTCAGAGATCCAGTCAAACATGACCAACAAGCTCTGGTATGTTGTGACCTGCAGTCGAATGCAGCCTGCCGATACAGTGAAATGCTATTTGTTTAGATCAGGGCTCTTCGGCTCTAGTCATCCAGGTTTAGATGCTTTCCTGCTTCAACATATTTAATTCAAATCATATGGATCCAAAACTTTGTCACGCTCTGTCTCACACACATGACTTAAGAGACTAATAACTTGATGAGGTGATACAGACGGTGTGGTCAAACACATGGATATGTTAATGTCACAGTAAACAGAGTTACCACGATCATGTGAAGAGAGTAATGCACTGCATCACCTCCTGTGAGCTGCACACACAGACATACAAAGGCTGAGGGCTGAGACCTGACTGGGCTATTCTGTGGGAACGATGGGATACAGTACACCAGTATGTCTGATTTAACACAATTAGAGTTGACATCTTTTAAATAAGGTTTGCAGAAGCAGTTCAGAGGGAAATATTCTGAGAGGAACATAGGAGAAGGAGCAGCAACAATCAGACGATGAGGATAAATGTGACTTACAAATGTCTGCGATGGAACTCCATGATCCTTTCCTGCACTTTGTCTTGGTAAGGCAACAACTTGTTAATCCTCAGGAAGTCCCTGTCTGCTGCATCATCATAGTCACCAATCTCCGCTGGAGTTTAAAGAAAACATGAGCTTGTGTTTATAAAAATCTTATGGCCATTAGAAACTACTCCTGATAGAAGTAAATTATAAATGGCTTTTCCTTTAAGATGGGTTAAAACATGCACTTTAACAGTTATTATATTTAGAGATGCTCCTTAAACAGATACAAAGTATAATCTACATTGAGGAAACCTGAATGAAATCATGTAAAACAGTGATGAAAACATACACTGAAGAAGGTGAGAAGCCAGCAGGGCTCCAGTGTTCTCTGTGCAGACCAGCTTGCCCTCCATCAGATCTCTTTTCATCTGCAGGGAGAACAAATACCTGAAGAAAAGAAAACATGTAGGTTTACTGTCTGACTCTTTGTGTTTATTTAGGTAAATAAGCATCGTTTATAGTGGATCCCATTCGCTCCTTGAATAGGACCTTTAACCTGTAAAATTCTACTGACAAACAAATTGGTAAGAGGGGAAATGTAGAAAACTAGAAGCATTCAGAGCACGCAGACCTCCGCCAAGCTATAGGGTCACTCACCAGAGAAGAGCCCAAAAAGACCCAATAGCCCACCCAGTAACCAACCCCATGACAACACTCATGTATCCTTCAAGCCATTATCACCATCCGTTTCAATCATCAGGGCAGCTGCCACGTCATATTTAGACTCACCGACCCTGGAAACACCCCCGAAGGTTCCCTGTATGTTTCCTTACATATATAGGTACGGCTATTTCAAATATCATATGTCATCACCCTCATTTTCCCATGGTATTAAGTCAGCTTAACACCCACCTAGTGGGCAGCGCCAAGGTCAGAGTTCACTTCTGTGTTTTGACACTGGTTGGTAGCAGCAATGCATCCCTATAAAGTTGTTTTCAACTAACCAAAATAAGAAGATGCAGAAGAACGTTGTGGTTTTGTTCTTCTACTGGTTAAGATGCTTTTAATTTTATGGTTTTTGCATCACCTTCTTCCTGTTCCTCCTCTTCTCTGGTTGGTTCCTTTTGCCAGGTGTGTGTTAGCTACACTACACAACACTGCCCCATGATATCAGGTGGTATTGCTCTGTTTTCTGCATTAAGTGATAGATGGTTAAGTCCCTTGGACCCAGTTACATGTGTAACCAACGCAGGAGTCGAACAATCCACCTGTCTGTGAATCAGTCTTCTGCATGGAGCATAAAAGGGCCTTATAACACAAATAAAAGAATACTCTTGAGGTTATTGGCAAAATCCACCTTCTTGCTGTGAGGTCACAGTGCTAACCCACTGGGCCTCTGTGCAGCCATGACCATGACCAACCTGTAGTTGACAAAGCTGCCCGGTCCTGAGGAGGACTGCAGCTGTGAGTTGAAACATGTCGAGGTAAAGAACCTTTATAACCTTTGTCTGAGAGAAGAAACCGTTAATAGATTAAGAAGGGAACATAATAAACCTTTTTAATCCATAAGTGTATTTCTTCTTCACATTCAGCTTTCCAGCAGAAAGGTTCAGATGGTTCTGGTCCAAAAGTGATTGGTAATAAGAACTGGACACAACTTCCTCCACCTTCACTTAAACTACACTTCCACCAGGAGAAAAGGAACCCTAAAAATGATACTGCCACCACCATGCTTCACTGTGCTTACACTGTTCTTTTGGTAATGCAAAGTATTGGTCTCATCCGACTAGGTCACAGAACTTTCCATGATCCTGACAACCTCTTCGGTTTAAAAAGACAACACAACCGGATCAGTGAGGCTCCGATGTTTTTCTACCTTCAACCCTGCTCCATAGTCCAGACATTTATAGAACACATGAGATTGCTGTCAGAACCAGAACTAGTGGCTCTTTTAGTGTTGCAGTAGGCACTGTCTCCACTGTGTTTTACAGTAGAGCCAATGCCATGGACCGGTTTAAGTACCCTCCTCCTGACTGATACCTTTATTGATGCTTTGTGATGCTCTCTAAGGAAATGCAAACAGAATACAATAGCTCAGATTCTAAGTTTGATCAAAAAGTTAGGAGGGGTTCTAATATCAGTGGTAAACTTACAAGTTTAAAGCATTAACTGTGCAAAACTCAAATAAGTAAACCCTCATAAACACAAACTTGGCTACAGCTTAACTCAGGAATACAGGTCTGTACTCTAAATCAGATTTTATAATAAATGCTTTAAAGTTGGAAATAGTGAACTTCTGCCAAAAAAAACTGGTTTAGCTTGTAAAGCTCCTCTACAGAGGGATAGCATGAAAGCAATATCCAGTAGGAAATTACAGTCACTGACCTGGTGTACTCCTCCTGAAGCTGACCAGGGTCAGGAGGAAAGAATTTCACCGACAGCCTAAACAGTGTGTTGGCTGGTCCTGAAAAACACGAAAGCAGCTCATAAACGCACGCTCACATTTCCATCAGGTGCCGTATGAGCCCATATTTCAGCCTACTTACGTCTGACTTGTTTTGCAATGGGTTTGGTGGGTTCCAGCCAAACCTAAAGACAGAAACAGATCTCTGCAGACTCTGGCATCAACTTTGCTAAAACTAGTGTTTCCACTGCCTCACTCTAATAGCATGTTACATCTGGGCCTGATCGACGGAGGAATGTGCAATATCCTAGATATGCAGAGAAATTCATATCAGGGGATGTTTCCACACAGAAATAATACTTCTCACTATGCTACCATTATATGACACTATATAAATGTTACACTGGTTTATGCTCACATGGGCCAAAACTGCTCACGCATGTTAAAATTAGAGGGGGAAAAAAAGATGGTGGATCTATGAAATGGTGTTCTGTTTAAGGAAGACAAAAGGTGGGTTTTATAGCTCTTATGTTGGTTTATAAAACCTCCTAGGAGGTACTGCATTCCTCTCGTGTTTCTGCATAGTCTGAAAGTTGAATTTAGTTAAAAGTACTTGTGGATCATGTAGCTTTCATGTCCAGTAAAAGCAACACTAGCTGAAAGCTAAACAGTGATTAACAGAAACTAGACGTTGCTCCTCCGCTGCAGTCAACAAGTTGTGACCTTTGACCTCTACCATGTCCAGGCCTGTAAAACAGTAAATGGAAGACTGTGCTGCTGGAATACGTACCCAGTTCATCTGTGCGTTCTGAAATTCGAGGCCAAAGTAATCGCTCTCGATGAGGTTGCCTCTGTGGAAAACCTCAGACAGGAGGGACTGTGCAAGAGCTTTGGGCTAAAAAGCAAAAGGCAGAGAGGAGAGAGGGGGGCACAAAAACAATAGAGTGAATCATTCTTTTCATAACTTTGTCAAGACAGAATTTTCCAGGTCTTTTCTACATCAACATTAATGATTGTTGCTCTAGTGGGAACAGAGCGTTGCTGCTTCAGAGAGAGAAGGCCTCATCTAGAAATCTTTAATCAGGCTGAGCAGGGAGAAGGTCTGTGGCTCAGAAACGGGCTGTTTTATGGCTGGTACGGTCCATCTGTTGATTTAAATAGTTTCCCCCACACAGATGACGAGAGGGAAAGTGCAAAGAAAGCGTCCTGCTGCACAGCTCTGAAGCTCTGCTGCGACTGCAGTGAAAGAAAACCCCGGCAGGAAAGCTGACGTTTACCTTCTCAGCACTCCCGGTTTGTTTTCACTAAACGAAGGACTGATTACTATGTACCAAGAACACACTGCAGTTGAGGTTTGGAATTCTGGCCCGTTTCTTTTTGGGAAAATTATAGCTTTAAACATCTGTTTGTAATGTAAAATAGTATTTTTAAAAGCCTTATAAAAAAAATGCTTTGCATCAGCTCAAGTTAAGCGCTACAACTCAGAGTACCAGGAGAGTCACTGTTAGCCCACCTTTACAATCTCATGCTCTCCTTTCTGAGAAATCTAAAAATGGCCCATGAAACTTATTGACAACATCCATTGCTGTAGGAATCTGCTGTAAAATGTCATCACAGCATCAGAGCTGATGAGAATAAACCTGGTGTGGTGGATTATGTACGTGTGGCTTGCCTTCGAGTCTGAGCCAAACAAGCTGCAAAATCATCCATCATCTCCAGAGACTAAATGTAAGACACTGGGTATGGCTACGTGGTGATTTTTAATTCCCAATTAATAATTCACACTTAAATGTATTCTTCTTTGAGTTTACTGGAAGTAAACAAACTACTCCCCGTGTTTATTTACAACATTGAAAAGCACAGAAAAAGTACCGGTTTTGTTCTTGATTATATTATTGAAGGACTAGCTGAACACGAGCGTACTACACTTTATTTCAGCTGCTGAGGAGGAGAAGAAGAATAGAATATGGAAGATGGGAGGCAGAAGGCTGTGCATGAGCACCATCGTGGTGGGAAAAGGTAACGAGCACGCTCAGAACCACCAGAATGAGCTGATGCTCTAAATGAAGGCTTTAAAATGGGAATAAACCAGACACGTTATTCAGAATTAAGTTTAATTCTGAATGATTGTTTTAGGTGTTTACATGATTATTTTCCATCCCTTTAAAAAGTGGAATTAACTTTAATTTCCACTTAAAGAGGAGATAAAAGTCCCATGTAAACGTGGCCACTGCAGCCTTTAGTCAGTATGAAGATTCAGTGAGCTTAAGATGAGCTGCTGGCAGCTGCATTGTTTAGTCAACACACACTTTCAGGACCTATTTCTACCTAGCAAATGTTTAAGGTTACCATCCTACATGCATCTCAAATGGTCGTTAATCTACCGTCAAGCAACAAAACTGTGGATTTTAAACTTAATCTGTCGTCATGCAACTAAAGACAAGCACAGATGTTCCATCATCATAAAGCAATACAGCATCAATACAGCATCAATACAGAGCTGGATTAGCAGATTCAAAGCAGCATGAAGTCATGAGCTTGCAGAGTTTGAAGCCTCTCCTTTATCTTACTCATTAAGTTTCAGGAGAAACGCCAGGCTGAAAGGACAAGGAGAACATGCACAATCAACTTTATCTACAGTGTCGAAAAGGAAGGATGAGCAGCAGCAGCAGCAGACAGCTGGCGAGGTACAGCTCAAATGCACAGATACGGAAAGTATGCGAGGAACCAGGAAGGTTAGAATTATACAATATAATTCAGGTTTGGGTATTACTGCATGTCAAAGAAGTGCTGGGTGTACCGGTTCATTCTGAAACCTGCTTTTTGGTGTATGAATTTATCTTTTAGGCATTAAAACACTTAAACTGCCATTAGATCGCCAGCAGCTTAAAGTGCCACTGCTTACACTGTCAACTGTTCCTTAGGAACAGTAACATGTAGCTCTAGGAGGTAAACTGTCATCTTTACTTTAACTATACACTAAGTTTTCCTATTTATTTCCCTTTCAGGAAGTTCACAACCCAGCCGCAATCTGTAGTCGTTGTTCAGAGACTGTATTCACAATGAGTCATAATACCATTACTCATCACATTTCATCATAAAAAGATCATCATGTTGCCATGAGACTTCTGTTTGAACCTAGAAATAATGATGAAGTCACATCTTGTCAAACGTACCACCAGAAAGCTGAAATTGATGTAATGTCTAAATAAAATAAGCCAAAGATCAACAAGTGAGCAGAAAAGGAGAAAGCTAATGATCCTCTATGTGTGGAATAAAGCTCAGATGATGTTTCTGATGCAGATGATTAGAGTTGGTTTTGTGAGGACAGAAGATAAATAGTAGCAGAAATAAGTGTAAATATTTCATTTGTTTCTGCTGTGTTTCTTTTCAGTGTTTTTCTCCTGAAATCAGAAAAGGTTTGGTTGCTGTTGGTGTGTGTGTTCATGATAAACTTGGTTTTTTTGGCCTGTGTGGTGCTCTATCCATTTCATTTTACATCATTCTGCCTGACAACTGATGCTGTCCTAACAGCACGTCTGGATAATGACTGTGATGAAAAAGGTTCAACTTCTGCCCAGTTTTACAAACAAACAGTGTTTATTAAAAAGCTTTGGAGTTTTGAAGATAAACGGTTTGAACAATGTTGGGAACGTGTTTAGAGGGGGGGCATTTTTCACTGCTACACTACTAAACATGTAGCAGATTCACTGTGTCATTGCAGACTTAGCTTTTGTAGCAGGTAAACATGATGACAGGAAAAAAAAGGAGCTGTATCTGTTCACTGGAGATACTTTAGTTTGATAGCAGATTGAAGATGTGGAGCCAAAAGGTGGAAACATAAGCAATTCTCTGCATCACCTTAGACCAGGGGTAGGGAACCCTGGTGCTCGAGAGTCGTATTTCCTGCAGATTTTCCATGTATCCCTGACCCAGCACACCCGATTCAAATCAAATGGATCCAGCAGCTTATCAAGCTTTGACTCGTTCATTTGAATCAGGTGTGCTGGGCCAGGGATACATGGACAATCTGCAGGAAATATGACTCTCGAGGACCAGGGTTCTCTACCTCTGCACTAAAGTATCATTTCATAACACGATAAACTCCTATGTTTTCTGATCAGAGTGACAGTATAGACCCACAGTTCACTTCTTCAAACCAAACAAATGTCCCATCTCTGTAAGACCCATCGCCCCATGTTAAATTAAAACCCTTTCAAAGTGATGCCTTCCTCACACAGTTAATAATGGGACATTTCCACGCCAGAGACATAACCAAGACACAACACACTCACAAATCTGTTAATAATGTTGGGTTTTTTGTAATATCATACAGCATTTTTAAAAAAATATAATTGTTTAGAAAAGTTTTAGCTTGACACTGTAATTTTGCTGTGTGAGGTTGTGTGTATGCAGCAAGGTTGACTCACTAGACTTTAGGGTTCCTTGTACTCAAATCATGCTTCTGGTTTTTGCCCTTTTATGGGGATTGTTTTCCCACATTACTATCAGGCAGTCCATCACATTTCAACAAAAAGACAAATGAGACAAAGAACCATTAACACCCTCTCATAGGGTCCATTTTAAGTCTCCAGTTAATCTAACACGCATGTTTTTGGATTGAAGGAGGAAGCTGAAGCTGACGTGTCTGGAGAGAGCCTGTGCTTCCATTCAACAAACATATAAACTCCACATAGAAAGACCCCAGCTGAGACTTCAATAAAGGACTGTGCCGTTGCAGCCAGGCATGCTGGTATTTCATAAAAACATATTCGGTTGTGTACCCCTGTGTATTTTCTGTCTGATACCACATGCCATTAACTGGTCAGTAACTGTTTACGAGAGGCCGAAAAATATATAAATGTTCTTTTGAAATTGTCATAGACTGGTACTGGTATCCCCACAATGTTAAAACTATTATGTAGAAATATTACATTATGATACTAGATAATAATCAATAAAGAACTTTATTTTATTTGTCAGAGTAAGCTACATTTGCAAAAAACAGACTGGTAAAAAACAGTAAAGTTGTGATAGTGCGCAGTGGGTCTAGATTTGGGTCTAAGGTAAACTTTGAAAGTGACTTTCAGTCAAGGCTACCTCCAAATGTTATTTGAGGCTTGGCAACAGAGTTCCCTGACAGGTTGTGCCCCCGCTGCCCTAGTTGCTACTTGGCCCTCCTTTACTCTGTATGTTGAATGCACCACTCAGTGCTGGCATGCCTGTGGAGAGGCTGTGTGTAATAGAAAGGGGTGTTGGTGGTTGTGTGTTGTGGGTGGGTTTAGAGGGCTTGGCAAACAACCACTCAAATGATACTTTTGACTTCAGACTGCTTAGGACTGAGAAATGTATCCTTGACTGGATAAATACTTGAATGAATGAGTTTACTCTGGTTTAGAATAGTTTAGCAACATTGTTATTTTATATAATAAAGTAGGGTCACAGTGAAAATGGCCTTCGCAAACTGGCAAGTTTATTTTATAAACCATTAAAAAAGCTTTAAGACAGTAAAAGCATTACAGCAGGGTGCAGGAAGCATGAAAAAAGTACATTAAAGATTAAATTAAAAACTACATTAAATAAAACAGAATAGGCTTAAATACAATAAGATAAAATGCAGGATAGTTGTTTTGATAAAAGGCAACAAATAGAAAAATGGAGCAGCTGAAAGTGTCATCAGACCTGCAGTTTTCTCAGAGCTTGTTCCATAAGACTTATAGGAAATGTACGTTGCACCTTCATGTTCAGTTTTGATTCTGCAGAACGTAGACTAATAACGACATGATGAGTTTATAACAACACAGAAGATCCTGAAATAGTTTTTGTTCTACTCAATGATTTATTAACAAACAGAATTAAAACCATATATTTGATTAAAAGAAGCCAGTAGAGATCTGAGGACTGGAGTTAAATGATCCACTTGGTCTAGAGGACTCAAGCAGCAGCATTCTGGACCAATTGCAGCTGTCAGAGAGACAATTTAGGGAGACGTCTTTGGCACCATCACAGAAGTCTAATCTACTAAAGATAAATATGGACAAGTCTTTCTAAATCCTCCTGAGAAATCAGGATTAAATTCTTAATCTGTTCTTGAAGTGATTGAAAGCCTGACTTCACAACTGTCCTGATGTAACTGCTAAAATTGTAATAAATAAATAGTAATGGCACATTAATTATATAACTCGATTAAAGTTTTAAATAATTTATTTGGACTAATTACCTGGGGAGATGGTTATGCTAATTTGTGTGTCATCAGCATAGTTACAGTAACATGCAGTATGTAAATGTTTTTCATAATTTGAGGAAGTGGGAGCAGGTATATGTGGAACAGCAGTGATCAGAGATGGAGCCTTGGGAACTCTAACAGTTATTTTGTTTGCTTGGGTTTATAGTTACCTTTAGAAAGGAAACTGTCAGCAGGGACAGCTCCTATCTGTAAATAAGATGTTTTTAAAAACAAGATAAAAGCTGGCTTTCAGAAATATGTATTTTAATGATTTTAAAAAAAGATAAAATGAAAAAGGAATTTTAGCTTCCATTGTGCTGCACCCACTCACTTTTCCAACACAATGGTGTTGCCAGACATTTGTCTTACCAGGGTTACTCAGCCTTATACTGAAACTAAGAAGAGAAGTGACACTACAGCATTCTTCCATCTGGCTTTAAACGCTAGTCACAGTGCTTAGTGTGAGGTGTTATGTGTCTTTTTTTCTTCTTAAAGGTTTTTAATCTATTTTTTTATATCTACCACTTATTACTTTGTCACTGATGGTGAAACTGTTAGACTTTATAGCTAGATCCTCTGCTAAATAACAACAATAAAAAGCAAAAATCACAAATTCATACATGAAATTAAACTCAGTAAATATAGTGACAAAGTTGTTAAGTAGGCAACACAGCGGCTTGGTTTTTATTCTCTGAACATATCACATATGTATTCTGGGCCTAAACTGTTCTAGGATTTGTGTACAATATGGTTTTAAAATGTATTCTGTAACTAAATCAAAGCCAGTCAGACGCCATCTAACTACAATGCAAAAATTACTTAGCTTTGACTTAAAAAGCCATACATATCCAAGGGGTATGATGGGTGAGGAAGACCTACAACCTCACAGTTTTCTTTTGACACGTAAAATCTTCACTCGTGCTCTTGTTATGTGTTAGAATTTGTTTACAAGTTAGTACGAAAGAGTGCAACAGGAAGGCAGACATAGCATCTTTTTACGTTATATTACCAAAGGGAGGATTTTGTAATTGTTTTCCTTGACAGCTGCTTCACTTAAAGATTTCAATATCACATTAAACTATTATTTTAAGGATATTCTTTATAATTTTGATCGGAAGACTGTTCTATGTCTTATCTTTTGCAAACAATTGCTGAGGAGTTCACAGGTAAACACATTAAAATAAATAACTTGTTATTATAAACATGATATTAGTGCTTAATTCCATTTACAATACTGATTTGTAGTTATTAACCCAACTTCCACCTTGATAATTAAGAGAGTATGATTAAACGATGGTGAATGGTTATATATCCTGCAAAAGGCATTGCTGGAAAGTTACTCTGGTTAACACATTCATGCATTTAAATATACACCAACTATCAATGCTGACATGCACTGCACACAGGGACAGAGTGAGCACCTGCTGGGAATGTCAGTGGGTCAGAACGTGACCCTGTCAATAGTCAGATTAATTCTCCAGGCCTGTTTTCTTAGATAAAACTGAGACGAAGTAGAAGCACAAGACAGAGAGAAAAAATGTGAAAATGATATATATATCACAGGGATTAAATAAATCAAAACAATTCTCAAATGTCCTTTGTTTCAAATTTACATCTTTCAAGGAACATAGGCTGTTAGTTTTGTCAGAATATATGAAATCCGTATAGAAAAACCTATAGTTATAGATGCTGTTGATAAGAAATGAAGCTAGGAACTCAATGCAAAGGTAATCAGGACAAAAATAAGCCCTCGTTGTAATTTACCTTCGAAAGTAATTTCCGTATTTATGGGATTCACCTTCAAAATGTAATGTGGCATGCAGGTAGAAAAAAAACCTGGGAAATGAGAAATCTGCTGAGGACGGCCGTAAGGGAGAACCAGAGAGAGAAATACAAAATGGGACTCATAAAGTAAGTCATCTCTGCAGTCTGCCATCCAGACAGCTTTCCTGTGACCTCCAGTACCACTGCCCTTCACATCTGACACAGTTGGTGGACATGCTGGAAAAATGAGGCTGTCTCAGCCTCGTCCATATTTAAATGCTCTTATTATGTCCCTGTCTGGATTAGAGCATCTGTTAAATGACTGAATAGTAAATTATGTGCTGAGGACAGCAGAGTAGCAGGGCAGATAAAGGAGCTTTGTCTTAGTTACATTTCAGCAGGTAGCAGTATGGCTTAGACTGCCAACAGGTTTTGCTACTGTGCAAGCCTAATGGTGGATGACTGAGGGGAGGAGAGGGAGCCACTGGTAGAGGAGATGCGATTTTCCACTTGTCCAAGCAGTTTTCTGTGAGTTCACACAAATAGCCGTATTCTTTTTTCAGGAAATGTATTGCACAGTCTCAATTTTTTAAATTCAATTCAATTCAGCTTTATTTGTATAGCACCACATCACAACAATGTCATATCAGGGCACTTTACAGACATGTAAATTCTGAATGAAAAGCCCAGTTATGGAAAACCAATAGACTGCATCAAATATTGATGATGCATGAGGTGACAGTGGAAAGAAAAAACTCTGGCAAAACCCGGTTCAGGAAGGGCAGCAATCTGCCTGGACTGTTTGAGGAGATGACGAGACAGACCAACATGCACCATAACCATAGACTGTAAATAGATGGAGGGAGGCTACCAGTAGGCTTTTCGGGCCTAATTTATAAAACTTTGCATAGCAAAGGTGGCGTACATATGGAAAACAAGAAATGCTGCACACATATTCTTATCAAATTATTAAAACAGTACGCATGCATGTCCCATGACTGTTTCCTTCTTATAAACCAGGATCGACACTAAATTTGGCACACTTATTAATAATCTTATTTCCATGACGACTCAGTAAGAAAAAAGTAAAAAAGGGGATTTTCTGGAATGTGAGGTAGATATTCTGATGGACAACATTCTAAAGTAAATAAATATTGTATTTGGTGGACACAGGATGGACATCACCTGTACCAGAAAGATAGTGAGGAGTGTCAGCAGGTAACCGATGCTGTCAATGCATCTCATCAGATGACTGGACAGTTCCGGGAAGTAAAAAGAAATGGTCAGACATTAATGTGGAGCAAAAAGCACATTGCTGTGCACTGGAAAGGAATGCACACCATGGAGGAAGCCCGCTGCTTCACTGCTGCTCACTCCCACAAATTAGAAGTTGCGAGTCCATGCTGGAACCAAACGCAACAGAAGCATCGGATTAGGTTGCAAGTGATTTTTCCTTTGTTTCAGATCATAAAATAAATTTGGTTGTAATATGAGGGGCCAGGTCCCTTTGAAGATGCTGGTTTTCAGCACTTGCAGAGGGACTGGCACAGCATGGTTCCTCCTGAAGCACAGCATGGGGCAGTCGGAACCGAATCAGAAGCTGATCAGTGATATGTAAAAATGAACTCACCCCAGAGGCTTTCATGCGCCATGACCTCCAGCAGAAACGGATCCAACATGTGCGTCTTTACACATTGAGATACATTTTATATCTGACCATCACTTTGTTTTCTGTATATCTGCAAGTGGGAGTAAATATCCTGATTGCCTACTGATGAGCACTTTTACACAGTGACAATGTCATTTTATTTATATTTATTACTAATCTAGAATATAGTTTGTATGGCTGTATATAGGGCTGCACGGTGGCCTGCCAGGAAGAAGGTTGGTGGTTCGAGCCTCGGCTGGGGCGGGGGTCTAACCAGGAACCTTTCTGTGTAGAGTTTGCATGTTCTCCCCTTGTTAGCGTGGGTTCTCTCCGGGTACTCCGGCTTCCTTCCACAGTCCAAAGACATGTACCTTGGGGATAGGCTGATTGGAGACTCTAAATTGCCCATAGGAGTGAGTGTGAGTGTGCATGGTTGTTTGTCTATGTGTGATGGACTGGTGACCTGTCCAGGGTGTACCCTTTAATTCATGACAACATATTTTAGTAGCTGACGTTCTTATTAAAAACATTTTTGTTGTGAATCCACATATTTTCATGGTAGAGTGACATTTTAATGTGACAGTTCATACTTGATTTTGCACAATGTCTCAAATTTCACATGATTTCTTTGGTTTCATTTGTCTGTCATTGGTGTTGTCGCCTCATGGTTTGTGTGGAGGTAAAGACATTCTCCCGCATGATTTGTTTTTAAAAATCCCAAACGTTTACTATAATCGTCTAACCCACATGTGTCAAACTCAAGGCCCGCGGGCCAGATGTGGCCCGCCATGTCATTTAATGTGGCCCGCGAGAGCCGAAAAGTTTTGAGCGTCTACAAATAAATACCAAAAAAAAATAAGAGCGTGCTTTGACCAAAAACTACATTTCCCACAATGCCTTTCCACATCCATACCAATGAGTGGAATTGCAATATAAATAATGATCCCAAAATGTCCAGAAAGAGAAAAGTTGATGCAGACGGAAGACTGTTTCAAGAAAGATGGGAAGGCGAATACTTGTTTGTGCTTCAAGAAGAAAGACCAGTATGTGTTTTGTGTTACGAGGCAATGTCGGTTGTCAAAGAGTGCAATTTGTGTAGACATTTTTACACCAAACATGGAGTTAAGTATGCTAAAGCTAGCCTTCAAGAAAAGCAACAAATTTCCCACGAATTCAAAGGCAAACTGTGGTTGCAGCAGAGTTTGTTCACGAAATCCACGGCTAAAAACGAGGCCGCAGTGAAAGCTAGCTTCATTGTGGCTGAAGATATTGCCAAGGCTTCCAAGCCTTTTTCAGAGGGAGTGTTTTTGAAGCAGTGCATGCTGAAGGTCTGTGAGCAGGTGTGTCCCAACCAGTTACAGACTTTTAAAAATGTCAGTTTATCAAGAAACACCATTGCAGACTGAGGAACTAGCAGAAAATCTTAAAACACAGCTGGCCGAGGAGACACGCCGCTACACAGCTTTTTCATTAGCTGTTGATGAAAGCACAGATAACACAGCGCAGCTATCTATTTTTATTAGAGGCATAAAGTCGAACCTCACCGAGGAGCTGTTGGATGTGGCTGCAATGCATGGGACCATGACGGGACAGGACATTTTTGATGCGGTGGAGAAGTCCGTAAGTAAAAATGCATTGCAGTGGGAAAACTTGGTGAGATTAACTATGTTTTTATTTTGTTAGAGCAACAAGCAAAAATATGTTTTCTATGCAACTGTAGTTGTCACTTAAATAAGTTATAATAAGTTATTTAACATTAAGGAGTAGTTACATTTATTTTACATTACATTTGTTTACATTTAGTTACATTTATAAGTTACATCTGGCCCTTTGAAGACAGCCATTATGCTGATGTGGCCCTCGGTGAAAAGGAGTTTGACACCCCTGGTCTAACCCGTTTCTAATGTTTTTTTCATACAACAGCTTTATAACTGGGCCTCCTAAAGAGCAAAAATTAAGCTGCCATCTTGGCAGCATCAAGCATGCTGTTGTGTTCAGAAAATACAAAAATGGGCAAAGAGCTGGAGTAGCAAGGGGGCCTGCGAGCATGGTGTAGATGATTGATATCTGACAAACTCCAAGCTGCTAGTAGCTAAACGTTAACTCAGATCTAATGGAAGCTTACCGGCTCACGGAGGTAGGTGGGATAAAGGCAGACTGTTAGCTGGCTAAAACCAACGTTTGTGCTACACTCTGCCTTCTCACATACCTGTCAATAAAAAGGACACACTCATAATTTTCCAAACTTCAAGATAAAATTACTTCCAAATGGATGATTTATAAAAAAAAAATATTCAATCCCTCTCAGTTGTCACAAAGGTAAACACAAGCTATTAAACTTAAATGTTTTTTTTTTTTCTCTGTGAAGCTGGCCTTTTTAACATGGTAGTCTTGGGGCATTTTTTTTGACCAAGCTGGTTCCCGTGCTGGTTTGGTGCTTGAGCTATAACCAGAGCTTCGCTGGTTCACTTCCAGTGCTTCCAAAGAACCAGATTTGTTTTCGACCGAAAGAGTCTGCGTCATTACGTAATCTAAATTATGTTTATATTTAATATTAAACATCACAGCCTCCTCCCGTCATATATGAGTAACGCTACAACAGCAGCACTTACCAGACTTCATGGTATTGAAGTTATGAGTTTTTACCATTGGTATCATCCACCATGGACAGGAGGAATAACTCAACCGTGGCGGCGTTCAGGGCGCCAGTTGTTTAGTTCACCTGCCGTCACCAAGATCAGAAATAAGATCGGAAAAATGCGGGTTGCTTTAGGATCAATTGTTACCGCTGTATCCCAGCTTCCTCTTCTGATCTTGGGTCCATGTTTCAATGCTATTATTTTGGTCAGGTAACCCCGGCCCCAGCTGCGGACGCAAGCTGCGTGAACCGGTTCTCAACTCTGGCCCAGCACAGAGTTTGTGCCAGGATTGAACCAGTTTTGAGAACCAGGAGACGTTGCTTAGGTAGTCAAAAACCAAAGAACTGATGCCTAGTTTGGCTCTGGCTCCAAAACAGCTTGGTTGAAAAAACGTCCTAGGGGATTTGCTCCATTACCCACCCCCACTCCCCTGTCTGGATGAAGATCACCTGCTGCTGGCAACAAACCTGAACTGTTATCAGAATGTAGATGGCTAATTGATAACAGTCCTAAGTGTTGCGCCCCTTATTAGGGGTGGCTGATAAAAAAGAAGAAATAGTCACAAGAGAGACTAAGCGATGTTTCCTCATGGGGGATTTTACTCGAATGGAGCAATAAACAAACATGAAAATGCCAGATTTAAGCAGTAAAATACATTAGCACATTTTCAGTAACATACATAGCCATGACTAGTTAATCTTAGCAACTAACACCACAGTTATATAACACATGTATAAAGACACATCAAATAATATTGAAATAGTGCATTACTGTCAGGTACATTGTATTTTAAACACACAGGCACAATAACAGTATGGCTACTGTGTGCTAGCGTGGCTAACACGCGAGGCTAATGCTAACACACACACAACTACTGTGTTCCCGCGCTAACGCAGCTAACACGCGAGGCTAACGCTAACATACACACACACACATTAGCTAAACCTCCCCACTTCTCATACGAAACACGTAATGGCATTTCAGCTCTAAACATAAAAACAGCGTGGGGGAACAATCCAACAAGAGCTGCGGTGGTGTTGAACATTGATATTCATTGCATACCTGATAAAAAAGAAGAAATAGTCACAAGAGAGACTAAGCGATGTTTCCTCATGGGGGATTTTACTCG
>JBAMHV010000007.1:13257708-13277474 GCA_037177535.1 Pseudomugil gertrudae | reverse complement strand
TATAGTATATTGTATAGTATAGTATAGTATAGTATAGTATAGTATAGTATAGTATAGTATAGTATAGTATAGTATAGTATTCAAACTGATGAGGACTGACATGGCAGGTGATGGTTTGTAGGATGTAGGTGTTTAGGAACACTTTACAATAGGGGCCACAACATTTGCTTAGCTAGTCAGAAACTACTGAGGAACAAATGGGTACAAATGATTACCTACACTTTGTATTCCTATCACATCACATTGATTAGATATTAATTAGTGAATGATTACATATAATCAGTTAATCAATAAAAGACAAAAAATCTGATCAGGGACTAATGATTAATTAACGATTAAGCTTCATTCCCATCACATCAGATTGAGTAAAAGATTAGTGAATGATTTTATTAGTCAGTCAACTCATCATGATTGTGTCATTAGTCATAAAAAAAATTAAAGACACAAAAGGTTTAGGTACTGATTAGTCAATGGTGAAGTAATGATTAACTACTTATTTTCCAAGCTTCCACTTTACTTCAGGGGCCACAAAAGACTTAGGTACTGATTAGTTTATGATAAAGTAATGAATAAATACTCATTTTTAATTCTCGTTCTACTTGAGTTTGCTTGCTGATCAAGAGAAACTTATATTAAAAAAGATTTTTTTTACAGTTTTGGTTCTGTTATTTACCTGGTACATCTGAACCATAGACCAGTCTGTATTTGTTCCTCAGTAGTTTCTGAGTAGCTGACGAATTGTAAAACTGTTACCGGGTTTTTTTTATGCATTTGTTTCTGTCTTTATTCATCTGAAAAGTATGACAGAGAATATTTTAATTTCATTTGCTTCTTTGAGCAACGCTTCACTAAAATGTGTTCATGAAGATAAAATTTAAATTTATGCTTCAATGTTTAGAATTAAAAATGATGATTTACAAATTGACTGGTTTCATTTTTCATGTGTATTTAAACACAATAGCTCCCTTTAATGCCTCGTACCCTCAGTGGGATACAAGATGTATTGAAGAAGGACACAAGAGATGCAGCCTACTGACTGATTCCTAATTTTTTTTCTCCCCCATAATCACCTGCAACGGGATTAGTTTGGGGCTTAGGGTCTGCCACTTGGTGCTAAAATTGTTTGCCAAATGCCCCAGCTGGCCTTCTCTGTTATTTGGACCAGGTACTCCATTCCCCCCACCCCCAATATCAACATTTTTAGAGCTCTGTTTTGAAAAGAGCCAAATTTAGCCAATATATATAAAATTTATATATTCAAAACCAATGTGCATGTCAGAGAATGAAAGAGAATCTGACCAATGACTGGAATTTGGTAAAGGAAGCATCACATACTGTACTCACACCATGTCACTGACCTGTGATGCCATTTGTCATTGTCTGTTTTTTTCCCCAGTGCCATTAGTTGCTAATTAACAGATTGCATCTTAAATGCAATTCTGTGTTTTGTAAGTGTCTTGTCACAAAACTGGAAGCAGGCTCACTAACTTAGAACTTAGCTTAAGGGTCCAGGTAAATCTAATATATTTGAGATGACCATGCTTTACGTTTTTATAGAAATCAAATTTTTATGCAGAATTACAGCTTTTTTTTATGCATGCATATCTATATATATTTTTTAAGGGGTTTACAGAATACTTTTATGTAATTTCTGGCTTATATGGAACAAAAAGAGAATGAAAAATACATATTATTATGAAAGTGGAATTATGTTTATCCAGTACCATAGTTGCTCTCACAATACTATTGTGTCAGCAAGCTGGCCACTGTCCCATCACAGTGTCTAAACGTTCTTGTTTTATTATATTCTCCAGCAGTGCTGCAGCATATGTATGTGGCAATTATAGTTACAGCATGTATAGCATCTTCTGCTAAATTAGTTTAATCATGAATATTTCTTTTGTCTTCAAGAAGATGTGTTTAGTTAAAAGGGTAGCTTAACCCTTCTCTGCTGCAGTTAGGGTTTCCTGGCCACAGCATATACGCAAAAATGTTTGGATTAGTTTGTGACTCTTTGGAGGGAACAGTTTTATGAAGAAGGTTTATTAAGATGCTGGCTTTGCAGGCTGACAAAAGTTAAATATAAGGCTGTTCAAACACTTAAATAACACAAGGTTGAACCACAAGTATAAAGTGAAAGTGCTGCAGATGTCAATATTAGTATGAAGCATATGAACACCTTGTATGGACGACATCCTTTTTACACTCAGTTAAAATATATTATGAGGCTAGTAATATTTTGTGTTGATGCATTTATTCACTGAGCAAGAGAACATGTTCATGTTTTGCTTCGACAACCACTCAGAGACGTAGAGTTCCTCGCAAAACCCACCCTAATCTGCATTTACCAACATTCACATATTTCACACAGTGTACAAATAAAAGCTGTTATTATCAGTTAACCATGGCACGCTGTGATAGCATCATTGTATTTCTCGAGTTTTAGAGAAAGACATTTTTTGTTTGATTTTACTTTTTAAATCTGCACGTAGTAATTAGGGAACATACAGAAAGTCGTATTAATTTATGTAACCAGAAACTAAACAACCTCATTAATAATGTTACTGCAGTTAATGAGCATTTTTAGCAAGTGGAGACACCTTGCTGTAATCTTTGCTGTGCCAATTTTTCAGGCTACTCACTTCCATATTCTGTATCTGGTTCTGGCTCGAAGATGGAAGTAAGGCTTGATTTGTAATGTTTGTTTTTTTATTTCTTTGTCTTTACTTACAAATTCAGAAAACGTCCTGACTGGCAACAGAAGTCGCCTTTTCATAACTCAAAATCCTGGCAAATATCCAGGAATTAAAGAAATCTGGAAACAGTTCCCTCAAATAATCAATTTCAAGAAGAAACTGATCCCAGGAGAATCTTATTTGCTGTAAAAATTGCAATCTACTGAGTTATGATAGATACATAGCTAATGTAGCTACATTCAATTAATGTAAATTATCATGACAGGTTTAACTAGACTGGATGAAAAACATGCAGAGTTCTGTGATGTCGCCTGTAAATTTCTGAATAGGTTACTACTGTCATTATCTTGGAAGCATCCTGTGTGTTGTCACTAGGAAAATACAAAAATGGGCAAAAAGGTGGAGCTGAGAAAAAGAGACTGTAATGGTGGAGGTGGATGATTGACAACTATCAAACTCCAAACTGCTTGTACTTAAGAGCTAACCTGGAGCTAACAGGAACTAACCACCTAACAGAGATAGGCTTTACTCTTAACCGCTGGAGTTTCCTGCTTACTTTTAACATATAAAAAAAAATATAATGTACCGGGTAGCATGTTGAGAATATACATTTCTTGCATACATTTAATTAATACCTACTTTGTCTCTGGTGGCTGATAAACTTTTATAATCAGGACAGCTCAAAGCCATTTGCTACTGACTAGTTGTTTATTTCTAAGCGTTTATTTACATTTATGTAGGCTTATCACTTTGGATACTCATAATGTCCATGTCTTGACCAATATGGGGCAAACAGCTTCAGAATGAATGAACAATAGTCAAATAATAAGTATAGTAATAATAAATATATAATAAATAATAATAAAGCAAATGTACTGGCCTGTCCAGGGTGTGCGCCGCCTCTCGCCCATTGATTGCTGGGACTGGCTCCAGCTACCCACGAGCCTGAATTTGATGAAGCGGTATGGAAAATAAGCGGGATGGATGGATGAAGCAAATGTTTTTGTGATAAATTTTTAGTTTAATAGAAATCTGCTGAAGCAACAAAGAAACTGCTACTTCTACCATCATACAACATGTTTAAAAATGTAATTTAAAATTCCATAAATGTTTCTATGAGTCATTTTTTTTCAATCAGGCTTTATAAATAATAAGACAGAGTTAATTATTTAGTATACAAGAGTCTAAATTTGTGTGCTTTAGAGCTAAAGAACAGGAGTCAAACAGATCTATGTACAGTGATCTTTGGTCAAGCATAAAATACTGAGATTCTAACACCTTGCGATCCCGGTAATCTCTTTGGTTATTGATGTGGAAAGAATAAGGAAAGATGAGTGTCCTGCTGTTGCTTATCCCTTCCCAGTATGCCCACCTCACTGATCAGAGGAGGACACAGGTGGAGACCTGGAACAGTGTCATCATCAATGCTCAAACAGAAACGAAATAGTTTGGCCCAGACTCCAGGAGCTGGATTTATCTAGGGTGGGAAATGCCAGCCAAATGTCTTTTTGTTGTTCTTGATTCCACACTTCCCTCTCATAACAATATCAGGGCCCTTTCCATGGACGGAGTGCAGACTAATATTGAACAGCCAGGCCAGCCAAATAAGAGCACAGTGTACTTAGCCACCTGTGAACCAGCTGGGGAGGACATGGCCATAAGATGGCATTGGCTCCTTAGAGATTCAGTCTGATGAACAAAATAAATGAAAACAACAGAAGCACAGGACTTGCTGCCACACAGAACATTTTTCAGCCCCTTTATCAGAATTACAAATGAATAATTCTGGTGCAGTGTCAAGGCATCTGTGACATGATGAATAGTGTGTGCTGTGTTGATGAGGATGTAATTGTCAAAATAAAACATTTTATTTGTCACAGGCAGACACAAAAAGCTCTTACCAACAGTGAGGCTGAATTGGTTGCTGCAATTTAAATAACATTTTTTTAATTAGATTGATTTTAACTGCCCCACACTGATGCATGTCACTATGCAAATGTAAAAAAAAAGTGTTCACTTGGATTTATGTTGATCATTAACAATCAGGGGTTGAAATGAGTAATTAAAGAATCAATTTAAAAAAGAAGCCAACTAGAAGAAAGCCATAAAAACATGAAGGTATAACAGGTAAAAGCCAAATAAGCTGAAAGTAGTATTTCCATATACCAGACAAATAGGGGATGCATCACTATTGTTTGGTGCTAAATAAATAAACATTAATCATGTTTTAAATGAATAGGTAATTTGTGAAAAGTGATAAAGGCTGCTTGGCAGTGGTGTGCAACCAAAACTGTGGTCATGAAAAATGCTTCAACAGGAACTATAACGTCAAATCACAAAAAGTCCAGACACCATTGGAAAAGCCAACTTAAGCAATGACTGACATTTACTTTCACTTTTAAATCACTTTAGAGATACTACTGCCAATATTGCTTTTATAAAAATGCCCTAACTTGTTTTTATCTGTAAATGTAAACGTGTTTCTGTGTCAAGGTTGCAATGCATCAAAAGAAAAGAAATAAAACATAAAAGCTCCCATTTCTTCCCATCAGTGGCTTGTAGCAGTGTTTATTTGATTCATTTGTAACGTTATTATATTAATCTAAAGCAAAAGTCAACAGGTTCAACTGAGGGTACTTTCATTCTGCCGCTGTTTGGTTCGCTTTAAGGGATAGTACGTAAATTGTTTGGCGCAGTATGAGCGCAGTATGAACACCAACCCCTCTCTAATGCGGACCAAAAAGCAAACTTTGATTTATTTGAAAGCCAAGGGTCTTGTTTGCTTGCAGACTATCCAGCAAACAAACAGAATGTGTGTCTGCCCAGCACAATAAAGCATCAAGAAGAAGGAAGTGATGCAGATTATTCTATGCATATGAGAAAAAACCTAACAAACGACATGTGTTTCCAGAATGTATTTCTGCACACCGTAGTAAATTAGAAACCCAGTTTTAGCAACCAGAACCCACCCAAATGATTTGCAATGACCAAATCCGACTCGTTGATATTGCCTATTGAAACCTGGACCCGATCAAGTCATTTATGTAAAACCTGTAACCAAATCTGCATTTTGACAAATCAAGTATATTGTAAAAAAAACTTTTGTAAATGTAAATAAACCCACCCTTTCTAGGATTGTGGTCCTGCAGAAGATAAAGTCCACATTCTGTGAACATAAGCTAAGGGTTGTCAATCTGCTCTTCTCAGCAGACTGAGGTACTTATGACATAGAGGATAATCACCTACACCATGATGGGTCTAAATCGGAAATGAAGGGACATAAAATGAACCTATGTCCACTGTGTGCAATTGCTGGAAAGACGTTTTTACAATATCAGAAACATGCTTTAAGCCTTAGAGTGGAGCAGCAGCAGACATATGGTTAATGGACTTGTACTTTAATAGCACTTTTCCAGTCATGTTAAAAAGTGCTTCACACTGCATGGCACATTCACCCACTCACACATAACCCATCAGGCACACCAGGGGCGCAACTTATGGTTCAGTGTCTTGCCCAAGGTCTCTTCTGCACATGTAATCAGGGGAAGCCTGGAATCAATGCCCCCAACCTTCTAGTTGAAAGACAACTGCTCTTCCTTGCAGGCTGCAGCTACCCCTAAGATAGCTGAAGCAGTCACACATTGTAGAAATGGATCCTTACAGGATGAAGGCATTTAACTTTGACTGAAATCTTCCTTTGCTATGCCTTCGCTTTTGATGGTGGAAAATGAATGGGTCAAGTCAGGATAGAGCTGAAAGGGACCTGCCTAATTGGCTGAATACATTTATCCAAATCTTCTATCTTCCACTCTTCAGAAAGAGTGTCTGGCACTAGAAAGTTGGACAGTCTAGTTTGTGCTGTAAGGATCAAACTAACTTACAGCATAACTTATGATGCTCACTTCTACATCACTGAGGTCCATGGTTTAAGTCGCCATAGATCTTCCGAATACAATCAATATACAAGCAGAAACTTACTAAACTTATTTGTTAAGAGTGAATGAATAGTAGATGACTCTAATACTGTCAAGCTTTGTAGCAAGCTTTTCTCACAACCCCAAAGGAATAAATGAAATTGGTATCTTTTTTCTTTGGAATATGTGTGACTTTTTCATTTCCCTAATAACATTTCCCAAATGATTTAATCACCAATAGTGCATTCGCACTGACTCACTTTATTCAATTATTTGATCCATGCTGACTTCAGTCCACCCTGTGCTCAGTATTAGCACTGATCAGTATTAATCTAATCAATTATAGAATCATTTGACAAGCCAAAGGCTACACAAATCTTATACTAACTGATCTCAGTAAAACATGTCTGGCATTATAATGAGAGTGTGAAAAAATATCCCTTAGCTCGAGCCATTTGTGTGGAATTGGGCTGGATGATTTCAGATATTGAGCATTCCACGAGAGAAAACCACCATGGCATTGTTGCTAATTATACATTTCTGAAAGTACAGGGTTATGCTCCCCAGAGGGCTTATTTCCCCAGCCCCAATGCACATGCTCAGGAACACCATATCATTGGTAATATTGGCTGAGCTGTGATTGCATTCTGCCTGATATTCTGCAGTTCATTAACCTATAGCTAAAAAACTCCCCAGACAGTTGATCTAATAGAGAGGACAGTGCTCTATCCCCTCCGCTCCAATAACTAAAGAGTAAAGATAATTAGGGCCCAGTTAACAAGAGGAGAGGCAAATTCTCTTTTCCATGATATGGTTCAATTATAATTTGCTCCCAGTGGGCTTAACATTCTTGGGAATAGTCGCCATGTAAACCCAAGGGTCATTCAAACACACTTCTATGCACTTCCATTTCCACAGTGAGACAAAAGTAAGTATAATCCTTTGGTTATAGCATGTCAATAACTACAATTCATATGGAACCCTTCATTTAGCTCACACCTAGAGCAGCAGCAGGGAAGGTTGGCCCTAATAAGGAGGTAGGGGGTGTAAAAATGGGTATAACAATCCCAATGCATAATGGATTAGCTGAAGTTTGCAAGCTGAATATCAAGCAGGTCCTCTAGTTCACATAGGCCACCTGAGCTCTGTTACATTAGAGATGTTAGGGTGTGAATAAGCCACAAGGTGAACGCCCACCCTGACACTCTCTAACATGCGATATAGATAAATGGAGCATGCTAATGAGCTTCCTATAAGCTTCCCAGCAGCAGGAAAGAGTGATCTGTTAGGACTTGCCCTCACTTGAATTCATGTTTGTGAGAAGGAAAGCTGGAAAAACAAAATAAAACCACAGATGTGGCTGACTGTTGACTTGAATGGTGCATCACATAATGAGGTCATATTAACTTAAAAAAATACACTGTTTAATGCTTCAAACATTATTTCACATTTATCTTGTCAAGCTGAAATATGTGAAATAATTTACATGCCAGAAAAGTGATGCCATGGTATCGTGGTTAAATTGGAAAAACTGATTAGTTGGTGTCACAACGTCGGCACTCTCAATGACTGCAGCCAAGATGTTCTCATAAATACACAGATGTTGAATGGGTGGAGGATGTCAGAGTGAAAAGTTGCTGCAGCTGGTGCCAAGATACACAGTGTTTGGAAATAGACACAGGTATGCATACCCAGTGCTGCCACGAGGTACTGGCTGGCACATGTTAAAGTGGACTTGGCACTCAGGCTCGCGAACAGATGTTAATCCAGGACAGATAATTACATCAGTGAGTGAGCAGACATTTTTCCACTTAATTTCCGTCTTTTAAAAGTGTGACTACTCCCCAGAGGCACTAGCTATAGAGAGATGCCTCTGGATCGGGAAGCTGGGAAGACGCCTAAAGCACCCAACTGAGAGTCCTGATCACTGGGCTTTGGTGTGACCTCGTCCTCAGTGGGAAGCTTCTAAGTGTGTCAGTGCCATTTCCACGGATGTGTTAATATGTGTGTGTGGTTTAGGGAGATGAATAAAGTTGTAAGCCTATTGCATTTCTTTTCTGTTATTTATAGGCATCTTCAAAACACTCAAGCTAATTATGCACTACAAAGACTTCGGTATTGTTGGGGCAGGAGGTGTGTGTGTGTATGGAGGTGGGGGGGTTAACTCTTTTCAGAAATAAAGTTAAAAGAAGTTAAATTTGGCATTGATTCTTTTTTCCTCCATCCTTTTTTTACTTTTTAGTTTGACTTTAACCTCTTCATTATCTCCGGGTCGCATGTGATTTTGTAGTAAATCTTTTTATTATCCCTGTTTATTTATTATCGTTAGGTTAAACTGAAATTTAAACTCTAACTTTACCTGCTCTGCCTAGTTAGTTAGAACTTCCCGCCAACCTGTTACCTATTAACTTACATTTTTACCTCAATATTGTGTGTGTCTGTCTTGTCCAAGAGTTAAGCTTGACAGTGTGATAGCAAATGACTTCAGTGTGCTCCACTTTAGCATCAAATGATTCTTCATTATTGTCTATCGAGAAACCAGTAAGTAGGTTAGATGAGCACAGGGCAATTTATCAGCGACTTTAGTTGTAATTTAGCAACCCAGATGCACCATGGCACAGAGTTGAGCTCCGGGACAATAGTTATCCGCTGCCCAGGCCACAATAAATCTCACTTTAAATTAAGTTAGCATGTTCTGCTACATTGCTTAATGAGCTGCTCTAGTAAACAATATTGTGGTACTCTCACTGATTGATTGGTGACAGCGGGTTATTGCCTTCATGAGGGCCTCGGAAGGACACGAGGGGTTCTCATTGCAAATGCTTTTGTCACTTACCTTTTGCAAACACACACAGACAGTGTAATACTTAAGTTATGTTGTGAATGTGTATATATTTGTTCAATTGTGTGGTATCTCTGGCTATGGACATGCAGGTATTGTCAGGTAGGTGTAGAAGAAGGGCACAGAACTGCATTAGGGAAATTTATAGTCCATAAGACATTAGATAATTCATGGTGTGTAACCGTGCGATAAATAAAAAGCACAAGTGTAGGTAAAGTCTGCAGCAATGAGTGTCACACATGGAAAAGTCTTTCCAAAGACCTCTTTTTGCCTTTGACAAAGCAAGTGAACTCCACTAACTCCCTCCTTCCTGTTAGTGATCAGAAAATTAAGGCCAGGGATCTCATTCCTCACTTAAGATTGTCTGAAGATATTTTTACTTTTTTAACTAAACAATGCATTTAAACTTTGGCTTCTGACTGAGGTTCCTAGTCAGGTGTTCTTTTATTGACATTTCCTATTTACAGTGATGTCCTTGTCTTCTTCTCATTGACAGATAATTTGCTAAACGCCAAAATGTGGCAATTAAAGCCATTCCATGAGGTATAATTAAATGTAGAAGCCTGTTCAGTGTGTGAAATTAAGTGTGGAGTATTGAGCAATGTTGATATCCAAAAAGCCCTTTTCCATCGATTCTGAGAAGAACTTAGTTTAATGTCCTTGGAAAGTGCGGCAGGTAATCTATTGAGTTATTAAACTGTGAAGGGCCAGGGAATGCTGAGACAGATTGTGATTCCTTTGGGATTTTTTTCTCTTAAAGCCATTGCCGCTAACTCTTCTTAGTCTAAACTTCTATATGAGGTTTCAGCATTAATAAGCCATTTCTCTTCTGAACTTGAATTTTTGAACATTACAAAGAAAAGCTGAGCATCCTTGAGGAATAAATTTGTCATTGCAGCCCACTGACGAGAGGACATGACAGAGGAACGTGCCACACACTGGAAACATGGTTAACACCTCCAGTCATCTCTGGTGTGAAAGACATATTTTCAGGATAACACTTGTGAGATAAAATGGTATACACATTTGTCTAAAATCTTTTCTTCTTGTCAGATACACAAGGTGAAGCAGATCACACACAATTCAGATTGTGCCATATTTGACACTTCTCCCGCGATCATGTTGGAACAGCTCAACTCCAATGGAGACAGCACTCAGCCGGGCAGTTTCTTGGCCTTAAATATGTGAGAAATTCATTTTTATCGAAGATGCAGGTGACAGATGACACCTTGCTATTAAGTGTGAGCACATATCCGTAGGCTGGTTGACAGGGTCTCACGGGGAATGTCGATTTGCTCCATACTTTTTTAATCACTTATCAAAGAGCAAGTCAATTCTAGGGAAGAGTTCATATGTCTTATTATAGGTAGGTTGACTATAGTTTACAGGGACCAGTTTTAATTAAAATAATAGTCGAGCCGGAATAGAAAATGCCTCATTTAAACACGTTGATCAGACCAGGCAGATCCATCTTCATTCAATCTGAATGAATTTTTAATAAGTCCAGGTTGTGTGGTATAAACCATTTGATAATCCAAACAACTACATTTTTAAATGTAGAGAATAAATTTAGAATATGCAAGGCATTGTAATGACTTTTTAGTAAATAGTCAAACTAAAACAGTGGAGGCTACTTCTTTGATGAAAATCTTTACCAAACATTTTAACAGTCTTCAATTCCTGATCTTCTTTCATGCATTCTCCATGCATACACTTATAAATGTTTAAGCAGAATAATTTTACTCAGATTAAAAAAAGATTAGTTCATTTAGGTAGATTATTTTTATATACCACAGTGAGCTAGAGAAGAGAAAATGACCAGTGCTGAGAGAGGAGTAAAAGCCTGAGGTATATGTACTGTACAGCAGATTGTTCGTCTCTGTCTCCAGGGTCAAGCCTGTGTTTTCCTCATCTTATCCACATGTCCCAGAAGAAACCCTAAGCTCAGCAACAATATGGCTCAATTAAAGGGTACCACTATAACCATTATTCTCTAGTGGCATGTAATGATGAATTAAAATATGTAATATCTGAGGAATCACACAACCAGTTGCACTGACCTTAAATATGACAAGCTAGACTCCCCTGTCTGCAACTTCTGCTCTGGAAGACTAGTCAGGGGGAGAGGAGGGGTGAAGCCATGTTCAGTGAAATTGCTTGCACCTTGTGAAGGCACCGTGCTCGAGTACAAAAAGCAAATTTAAACATAATCGTGTTCACAGAGCAAGTTGTTCTTCACAATGACTTAAAGGATGTGAAATGAGATAGGTAAAGATGTAGCAACATGACAGATGTGTAACATGCGGTGAATGAAGGGGAGGGAAACAGGTCTCTCACAGCGGGCATAGGAAGTGTTTACTCTCATTTGTTCAATCATCAAATCAATCAATCAACTTTTAAGCACTTTTGATATATCAGTAGCACAAAGAGCTTTACATGATAAACAACAAAGTTTTCATCATGTAAAGAATTTATAACAATTAGAACAACTCACAGATTCTTTCTATATGCACACACACACACACACGCTGTTGTTTTGATGTTGAATAAACATCAGGGAAAAATCATCCAGTAGGTTTACAGGCACACTTTCATAACAATACCCCCAACACATCAACCGCCTGTTTTTATTGTGGTAATACACATGTACATTGGCTGACCATATCACTGCCATATCATTCAGATAAATGTCATACGCTCCCAACGTTTGTCCCTTAACAGAAAACCATGCCACTAGATAAAGGTACAATGTAAATTAGGCTTGAGGCTCTAGAGGGCTATAACAGAGCCTGTCATATCCAAGAATTAAATGCAAATCATGCATTATCGCCAAGCACACTCCCCATCCAGGAGAGTGATGCCTTTTATGCAGCAGCAGAAGGTGCATGGCCTTGTGAGGGGGGAGAAAAAAGCGACAGAAGAAAAACAGGCCTTTGACAGAAAACTGCACTCGTGACTGAAAAGGACTTGTCAATCGCACAAACAATAGCCATCTCTCACCCTGTAATTATGGGTTTCATTACACAACCATGCACCTTTCTCATGCTGTCACTACACCTCTCTCTATCTCTTTGTATGTATGCACACGCTGGCAGACATAGCATTCACAGTCTGCCACACACACACAAATGCAGTGAGACTAACAACAACTGAGATATACGGAAACATTTAGTTGTTATTTTGTTTTTGTAATCCTCTTAAGGAAACTTGCACATAAAAACAACATGTAGCAAATCCTTATGCATGTGTTTTTGACTGTGAGAGGAAATAACAAAGCTATTTAGGTATTAGGTATAGGACACCGCAGCTAAGAAATGACAGGAGATTCTAATCAGGTTTTGTTGGGTTACTGTTTTATCTGCTAGAGATGCAGCAAGACTTAGTGCACCCAATTTTCCTATTTAAAACAGTTTGTGCACTCGGTCTTCCTAACAGTTTGATCTTGTAAGCATTATTGGAAGACCAAATGCACACTAGAATTATTTCTTCATAATACATCAAACATAGATTAATGATTGTCTTATATCAGTGTGCATAATGCAACACCTCAGAATGTACAGAGGAAGATGTTTAATATAATAATTGTTAATACAACTACTATTAGCTCCATATATTGCCATATCGCTATAGTCAGCTTTATTGTGCTGCATGTTTAGCTTTTAAGGTGGAGCCATTTAAAAATAAGGGTTTTGATCATGTACATTATTAAAAAAAAGACATATGTGTATAAGGGCATGGCTGTAAAGATACAGCTTCAGAAGTTTTAATTAGAAAGTTATTATGACTTGACATCCCACATAAATGGTCATTGTGTTGGCAGTTGGCTATGTAACACCCAGCCTTTGACATCTGACAAAGGACCTCAACAATTTTCATAAACTATCTCTCCATATGGTAATGGAAACTAGTGGCGTTAGAACAGTCTGTGCAGTCTTTGATTCACTCTTTTATCCTCATATGTGTGTGCTATAATGCTTTGGTAAAGGCTATTCAGAATTAATGAATGGATGTAATTGAGAGACCGCAGTAATACACAATTGAAGTCTTTCACGGGTTTTATGGATCTGAGGCTAATTAATGAAAAATGGGGGCCGCATTGTCTCCCATCAAATCCAATCCTTAATTCAGCAGGGTCCCAATCACTCCTTCACTGGAGCCTAACATTTTAATCATCCTACCTCTAGAGCACAAGGCCAGTTCCCTTGTCGATTATTGCAATTCAATTTAGCATATTAATTATAGCCACTGCCAAGAGGTATGTTCTTTCTCTGTAGAGGTGAACGTGTCCATGTTTTCCTCTTTCAATGAGTTTTCATATCTCTGGTCTGGGTATGTATATGTTATTGTGTTACTATAGGAGAAGTGTGGTAATCCTCCCTGTGCTGTTGACTATCTGTGTAAATGAGTGGACAACGCTTCGGAGAAGCTCTCACTGGTAATCCTTCAGTAAAGTCTAATAAAATCAATAATGCCCCCCGTGGGAGGTCAGTGAGTTCAGAGAATTCTCTGTGGTGTTGCAGATGGCCTTGAACTTTCCTTAGTGTGAGATTAAAAGACTGAAAAGAGAAAAGAATACTGAACTGCATAAGGTTTGTGGCCTGATGCAGTGATGCTACAGGGATGAGTACAACACATGATACTGTATACAGTAAATTGCATTTTATCATATTTTAATGTGTCTGTCTTCAAACATGGATGTCTCAGTCATAAGAGATGTATTCCTGTGTACTGAAAGAGTTTCCATCACTTTAAGTTTAATGAGTCAATACAACACAGTGTTAGTGCTTGCACTGCACTAAAACTAGCATGCCTAAAGGCAAGCCTATGCCATCCACATTGTAATTCTGCAGAGTCTGGGTGATGTGAGGTGATGATAAAGTAAGTCCCTTCATTGTGGGTCTCTCCTTGTTTGATGCAGAAGGCTGCCTCCCTCCTCCTGATGCCCTCGCCTTGTCTCTGCCCGGCTCTCCCTAGGCTCCTGGCATTCCAAGTCAGACCCCTGTCAAATCCCTGAGAAGAGGCAGATGGGCCACAGTTTTTTATGTACTAATCAAGGAGGAATTTGCTCCCTCACAGACACGTCACCTCTGACCCATGTGTCTAGTCACATTCATTATTCATTTTTACAGAGGTGAGCTGCTGCAAAGCGTTGAGAGCAGAGTGGAGGAGGAGCAGGGTAAAGTGGAGAGGATGTTGGGTGAGGTGAGGAGTGCTTGTTGTGTTCTGCTCCTGCTGCCAGTTTTTCCTGATATTAAAGTGTCCCTTCACTTCCTCACACAAGGCAGAGGACCTATGTGACATTTTAGTCAACAAACAATACTTTTTCCCCTCTAAAGGCTTTTTAAAAAACAACATAACTCATGTAAATCACTCACAAATTGTGTAAATGTGTTTGCAGTGCTAGCTGCTTTGTTTGTATTTACCAAACTTTTTCCTTCTGTTGGTTTTCAGCTTATACATTAAGCTTCTTCATTTGCTCTGAGTGATTTTAGCTTGCAGCACTGTTCCCAGTTTTGTGAGCAGACACTTGAGTTTCTAATGAATTTTTAGTGATAAATCAATATTTTATATCTGCCCTATGTAAACCGAATTCAGTCTTTTAAATCTGTCCTTTCTTAATTTTATTTTACTATTATGGTATTTAGTCAGCTGGGATTTGCTCCAGCCCCCCCCACGACCCCGGTAGGGAATAAGCGGTAGAAGATGGATGGATGGTATTTAAATACTAATGTGAAAAAGTAGCTAAAACAAGACCCATAATAACAGTCTGTATTTAGTAACTTCCACTCACACTGATGTTCTTTATTCTTTCTCTGGCTTTTGTATACCTACGTAGTACTACGTAGTACTTCTATTCCAGAGTGGACATATTGAAAAGTTTACATTGCATTGCTAAAATCCATATTTTCTAATCATCCATCCATCCATTTTCAACCGCTTGTTCCCAGAGCGGGGTCGCGGGGGGGCTGGAGTTTTCTAATCATAGCAGCTTATTAAACTGAACTACATTACAAAACACGCTCCATGAGCCAGTGACCAGGATTGGCTAGCTTTCAGGTAGGAGATTCTATAAGAAACAATTATACCCATGGTAGCTGCAGGATGTCTTCATGTCCCGTGCCCAGACACACACAGTAACACCACTGGTAGCATGTGGTAGCTTTGCAATATGAGTGTAAGCCAATTCTAGAATGTTTCCTCTTGGATCCTTGCTTTTCTTATTTTTGGATATAAATTTTATGGCATACAATCTTCAGAAAGGGACCAATATTGGAAAAGATTCTCATAACTGTGGAGCAATAAACAGCTGTAATTGAATATCTCTGTTTAATCATGCAGGATAAAATATAACTGCTACTAGCATGTGAAACTGAGTGGTGGAAACCTTCAGTGTAAGTGTATTTCACAAACATTCAACACAACCTCATTTTTCAGAAATAGAGTGCAGGGCAATCCATTTTCACTAAAGGAAATGCAGTTTTCAGTTGTATTACTTTCTGATGGACTTCCTGTTTCTATTGTAATGTAATCCATTCATCTTCAGATATTTTACTTGGCAATATTAATAAAACTGGAATCTTTCACAGGAATTATGAAGCAACTCTAAATGTGATGAAAATTTCAACTTAACAGTCATTAAGCACCAGTTTCAGACCAGTCATTACTGTCATAATTTCAGTTTCTTTTTACATTTCCACACTAATAAATGTGTTTTTTTTTACTATTTCACATTTCTTTTTTTTTTGGCTACTGTTACTCTAAAATACAATTATTGCTTCTAAGTATGTAAGTATGTGAATACGTCTATGATGTGTTTTGAATCATAATGAATGAATCATTATATCTGGTCACAAAATGGGATAAAGCTCACACATTCATTAACTAAAGCTGGTTGTTTACTGAGCTACGCTGTATTATAATTTAGACAAAAGTCAAGCTAAGCAAAAAAAATTACTGCCTATGTTAAAAGAAGATATTTTAAGCGTATGACACTAACAGTAAGTTGGGTTGTTAGAAACTCATCATAGCTTAATACATGTATTGGACTGATCACAGACCCAAAATGAAAGCAACTTATTTCAATCAATATCTTGTCAAATGTTTTATGAAATGTAATTTCATGCTAATGTTAGAAACCATTTCTGCTGTCATTGTTACATTCTTATGACTGTATTGCAAGAAGATTGCTTTCTGAAGTTCACTTGCAAAAGGGACACTCAAACACACTCAAATGCTTCTAATGTTTTATTTGCACCACTTTTAGAGCTCGGCAGCTATAGGTCTTTATGAAAACATCAATATGTTTTCTCATCAGCACAATGAGGGAAGATGAAACAGGAATGAGTGCATGCAGCACAAAGCAATAGTTCAAATGTAATAAGGTCAGCAAGTACCAGAAAAAATGTGATCACACTTCTCAAAGGCTAATTCCATATTAAATTCATGTTACCACACTAATCAATTTAGATTCACCCATCAAGCTTAGTCATATCATTAGGAAGCTATTTTCATTTTGCCTGAGAGTCCATTAGTTGCTTGAGTAACATTGAACTCTAAATTGGTGCACTCAAATTGCATCTGGACTGCTTTCAGAACAATAACAAGCACACAAAATTACATGCAAATGCATCATTAGATCTAAAAACACATTGTCAGTTGCAGCCACTGATGGCGCAGACACATCAGGCAAACATCTTCACATTACCCCCAACTTTCCTTTGCATTTCAACTGCCTGCTTTATTGATGTGTTTATAGTGGCTTTGAGCACCCTTGCTCCTTCACATCTTAATAAATGGAAATAGCAGCATGTACGCTCCACTGAGCATTACAGGAAGTGACTTTCAGCTACCTTACACAAGGTGGGCAAATCAGTGGGGAGCAAGCCATTATGGCAATGTTGTGGTTCATTTGAGTGCCATGCACTGTGCAAAAAAACATGATCTTTCCAAGCGGCCAGGGGATTCTGCACAGTGGGGTCGCTGGGGAGGAGTTGCCCTGTAAATTACAACTAATTACAGCTTCGATTGAGCTGAAATCTGGTCTGCTCAGGCCCACATCTCCACAAAAGACACAGGAGGGATTCCATTCCTTTTATTTCTTTTAAAGCTCTGTAGCTATAAACAGCAATAAGAGGGGCAAACATCATTTAAACGGAGTCTCTAATGTTGTCTTGAACGCACCTTAAAGCACACAGAGGGGCTCACGTGCAGACACATCACCATAAATTGAAATAAGGAAAATAACAATATGATTATTTTCACTCTCTCTTTAAATAAAACAGCTATATTATTTAAATATTTTAATATTGTCAATAGGCTGAAAGGGTGATATAGATCCAGATGTATTTCTTTCTAAGCTTTTGCTTTGTTATTTATAATATTATTGAAGATAATCAAATACAAAACTCGGCAGTCTGGTCATAGTTTGTCATGATGTAAGTATAATGCAATCCTCTTGGTCTTTGATTTCAGCAGAAAAGGAAAGCTGTTTTGAGTCCTTAAGACTATGAGTCTTGACAGAAAAATATATATATTTCTTTCTTCCCCTTAAATAAAAAGAGGAATCAGATATTCAGCCCCTGTCATCCTAAAAAGTCTTTTTATCATGCACAGCTTCTGCACTAGACCAGAGTCTTTCAATTTCCCCAAACTCACGCATAATGCACACGAGACAAGCTCCAACCCACAGGATGTTAGCATTGTGAATTGTATTTACAAGGATTTTCTGTCTATAAAGAAAAAGCCCACAAGCAATATACACTCTGGCTGAGACTGAATGATAGAAAGGGCAAGAGATGATGGAAGAAGCTACAAAAAGGCACGGTCAAAGATGTTCAGAATTTCAGCTGAAGAATTTCAGAAGCTAATGAAAGACATTTTCATAATCAGATGTATTCCAGGGTTTTTTCTCCAGCTTTGGTGAATTGAAAGCATTGTGTCACCAGCAAAAAATTAACACTATATGTTTGAATTCCTTTTAAGCCCCTAATTAAAAAACTCAACAGAGGCTGCATTGACCATAAATCATCCTCCAGCCCATCTCTGCTTTGTTAAGGATGATCTCTTAGGACTCATTCATTCCACTGTTACCATGGGCACAGAAACAAATCTCTTCCCTCTCGCCTGCTGTCCTCCTCTTCCCTCTTTTTTCACTTACTGGGGTGTGATCATTAAAAACAACAAAAGAAAAACAACAACAGCAGCAACCAATGACCCTGCTTAGTCATTGCAAAGCACCAGACACACACTCAAGATGGCATAACCATGGTTCCTATCAGCCTTTACTACCATGTTTATCATTGGGATGGAGATGCATTGCTTACATTAACCAAAAATAAAAATGGACGTGTGGACAGGAAGCAGTCATTTTTGGGTCGACCAGCGGGTTGTTGAAAATGATGGACCTGTGACAGCACCTGTGAGACTAGTAAGCCGTTGGCTTAGCACAACCTCTGAGCACATGGGTTGTGTCATCCATTTTATATGTCTCCGGCAGAGGGGCATTTGTACTCTGTAGCCCTACTGCTGTATTACAGAGACATGTGCTCAACAACCTTCTGTGGAAAAAAGTATTTTTTTCTTAGTGGTGTTTTTGACTAAACTTTCACTTTAACATAAATTAGGAAATACCAAGACAGAGTTCCTGTGCACAAAATGGCAGTTCAAACCTGTTTTAATCAGTGACGTAAACAAATGTCAAATATGCATACCCCACTTGTTCAGGAATGCAAAGGTGAACAAAGACTCCTTTGTCTCTAGAGACACAGTTCTTCCTGTAAGCCCTGGGTCGATCTCAACCAGCTGGCTGTGTTATGGAAAATATTTAAGGGAGGTATCAGGTGTCTAAACCCTCTAAACTGGCTCCACATAATGAAGAGGAACAATGGGTCTTGTCTGAGATTCTGTCATATTTCCCTATCTTTTACACAAACTGTTTGAGGAGATGCAAAGAAAACTTATTTTAGACCATCAGAGAAGATAAGAGTGGCTAAATGGAGTTTTCTTTTATGACTCATGTCCTTCTTATGTATGTAAAAGAAAACCAATCACCCCAGAATCTATGGCTGTGTCTCAAAACCGTAGTGCACTGGAATGCAGTGCGGAGTGTGCACAGCACACTCTTTTCTGTAGTACGCACTATTGTTGGTAAGTGCTGTCTCAAATGGAATACTGAACATTGGGCACTTGCCGGTAGTGAAGGTAAGTCACCTATTATTTTGTCAAAATTATTATTTTGTGGGCCCTGGATGGACTGGCGACCTGTTCAGGGTGTACCCCGCCTCTCGCCCGTAGGCAGCTGGGATTGGCTCCAGC
>JBAMHV010000007.1:13211922-13225160 GCA_037177535.1 Pseudomugil gertrudae | reverse complement strand
TTGTTTTGCTACTGTTTGCGTACTACTGTGGTTTGCGCCCTCATCGCCTTCTCCAGTTGTTTTTTGGAACACAGAGGTAGCAACACACACACACACACACACACACACACGTAGGCTACAGGATTTTAATGTCCAATATCATCGGCAAACCGATACTATCCGGCAATATTGCCATTAAAATGTGATATTGAAACATATCAGTATCTGTGGGGGGAGGGGGGCACAGATGTGTCCCTCACAACAGGTATGTATTTGTAGGGGCTTGATGTACTGCTCATAGTCTTCTGACAGGAGGGAGATCTGTGATAAAAAGACACTCTACAGGTTGCCCCGAGTGCATGAAATAGTGCAGACTTCATGTTTGGGTGTTTAAGTGATATGAATGATTCATGGATGAACTAAATACAATTTTAATGTGAATTGTCTTAACAGACTTAAAAAGGATTCTATTGCTGTACAAGTTACAGCCCGGACTAATGTCTCTTTTCTTACCGGAGTATCGGTGCAAAGTGACAAGGTAAAACAAACAAACAACACAAAAGTGAAAAACAAAAGATACACAGTTCTTATATCAGTCAAGAAGAATAAGGGTGAATTTTCTTCTCATCATTGGGCTTGAAAATATAAATTCAGTGTTCAGGGACACGGTGTAACACAGGTTTTACATTTCCCTTTTCGGACTTTTCACAATCGAACCTCCGTCTTACTTTGCAGCCAAAACTCCCCAAAAGACTGAAAATGAGATGAGCATTATTTACTATTAACAGCCATTTTTTCCCCTTCCTGAGCAGAATTGACACAAAGGAGTTTTTACCAGGTAATGTGTCCTGTTATACCCAAGAGGCAGATGTGTGAAGGGTTTTACTGTAACACACATGCAGAATACTTGTCAAGGATTTTCTTTCCGACAAATTTATAGACACCGATTCACCCAGAACACACACACACACACACACACACACACACACATATCAGACTGAGGTGTCAGAGCAAAATGCTGTTTGAAAACTATTTCTCCTCCGACCAAATTAGTACAGATAAGAAGTTGTTTGCATATTTTCTGTCTTATCTCTGTAGTATTTGCATATTTCATTAGGTGGAAATGTAAAATGATACGTAATTATGTTGTAGTCCAGCTGTCATCTGATTTTGTTTATAAAACGCAAAGAAAGACAGTGGACAGTGGACAAACAAGAGGACTTGTGTGCTGCTATCTAATTTCTCAAAAGTTTCACAGGTCTGCTTATTTGAGGCTGTGAAAATAAAGAAAAGCAATACCTACAGGCCGATGTAACACTGCTATATACACCACTGTAACCACTCATTACACAAACACTTTTTCACCATCTCCCTTAAAGCTCCACCGTCCCAGCCATGATGGATCTCCTTTAAAGCGCAATTACATGAGTGCAGATAGATATAGTGAGGGGGGAATAATCTTTCAGATTCACCTGAAAAGTCAAACAGATGAAAAAAAAACAACAAACAAAGCTGGCCTTCTTTGCCGCAGTGCTGGTGTCTTGTAAAGAAGTAGGTTGGCCTCTTTCAGCATGTTTACTTGCAGCCAAGTACAAATTAACCTCCCAAGATCAACAATAAACCTAATTAGAGTTGTGTTCTGCAACACACATCTCTAAACACAGATCACAGCTTGTTGAGAGATGAATCTCCATCTGTCTGGCTGCACACTGGGAGGAGGAGAGACTCGTAGAAGATCGGTCCCAAGACTCCTACCATGGAGGTTTGTGTGTGTGTATGTGTGTGTGTGAAATAAGGGAGGGAGTAAGAGAGGCCCTTGTGCCAGGGGGTTACTTCCCCATGTCAGGCCGTATTTCATGATGTCATGCTGCAGCAGGGATGTGGGACATGGCACATGCAGGGAGAACACGCCACTAGATTTGAGCATGCTAGGTGGTGATGGGAAGCCTGTCACGTTAAGGGACTTGAACAGGAGCAGCTCTGCCCTGCAATTTGACTCTTACCACTGAGGCTCAGCAGCCAGGGGAGGAGAAACACAGCAGTTATATCATAAATAAATACAGTTGTGTTTATTTTATCTCACAATTCCTTCAGCAAAATCAAATCTTGTAATTTATTATTAACTTAAGATGTAGATTCAGAGACTCTCTTTTCCACAGAAACATGTTATTAACCCTTTGGAGCATGCATCATTAGACAGCTACATACACTGTTTTACTTCGACAGACGTGGACAGAGATGCTTTTTTATTTAATACATTATATTCCACCTATCTAAATGATATGGCATCATAGTATAAATATTCTATAAAATATAGCTGTATCATTTTCTTTTCCTGTTTATCACTGAGGTAAACTTGGTAATTACAATATATTTGTATATGATAATTTTTTTATTCAGAATGACTCGCTAGCTCTTTATTTACAAATATAGCATCTCTGACTATATTAGAAAAACAACTTTTAATCAGCTGTTCACTTTAATTGCCACTATGCATGAAAGAGTTAAAGAAAGGTGTGTGTGTGTGTTGCTTTATTTTCCTCATTTATCATAAAATGGATGCGCTCAAAAGTTTTACTGATTAAAATGTGTATCATTTCTGGATATTTTCTCACCCTGTAGCAATTTCCCTAAGCTGCCGCTGGACATGACAGCATTATCACTTTGCCTTTGACACCGTGCAAGATAAAGCAGTGGCAACACCAAGGTCCAAATATGTTGCCTTTATAGGTAAGAGCTGTCCCATTTATCATTTGCTAACGCCCAGAGCTCTTTGTAAGTCCTGTCCATAAGTCAGGATGAAGCGGGTATCTTCTCCACTGCTACTGAGTACACTAAAGATTTCATTTTAGACTTGACCCTTCAGTGAAACAGAAGGAAAACATATCAGATGTTGAAGCTAAATGATCTTTGTCTTCTTTAAACTTTTTAAAACAATGCAAATTTTGTATTTGATGACAGCAGCATGAAGCACAAGTCTGCAACAATAAGGTATGCATCATCTCAATCAACTGCTTTCTTAAATGAGTCCGTGGCTTTTAGTTCTGGTCTCCTTATAATGCCTGTGGATCCCAGTGAAAATAAGATATCTGAGACGGGATGTACAAGTGTCTCAGCTCCAAAGCATGCAACATAATACAAAAGCCCAACTACTAGGACAGAATACAGATGAGTATCCCTGACAATAAAAACTGTGGTAGAATATTCCGTGTAAATTGCTTTGCTCTTTCCGTGGTTATATGTAGCTTTGACATTTTCTTGCTTGATGGTCCCCTGATTGGCAGAAGCTGACTGTTTTCCATCAGGTCACTGTTGAACCTGGTTTATGTGTTCTTAAGTTTTTATTGTGTCTAAAATGTTGGAGTAAAACTTCATAGAATCCAGAGTGCACCTTTATGATAGTTTTATTTCCTTGCTCAGTAAACTAGTAGTACTATACTACTACTACTAAAATGACATACTGTATTTAGTACTATAAGCAGTCTGAGTACTTCACTTCAGCTTTTCCACATTCCTACTTTTAGCATTGCATCAGCTTTCTCAATGAACACAGAAAACACACATCTGAGTTCACAGGGATACTTAAGTCAAACATAGCAGTTCGCTTTTTAATTATTAATGAACACCAACTCTGTTATTCATTTCCTTCTTTCATAATCAGATAGTGTCATTTTCCAGTGATGCCCAAGGCCAATATATCTTTTATCATTTCACTTCTCAGTCACACTCTGAGGCTTTGTTGTTCATTTGTTTTGGTTTTGCTGCCTTTCAGTTTGGAGGAGCTTGGCTAAACTTAGAGCACATGGTTATATGAATATTTTACACAAAAATTCAACAGGCTGCTTCCTGTTCCACTGCAACGTGTCCCACATCAGGATAACAAGGGTCTCTGCCGCTTGCTAAATTATGCACTAATGTTAATGAACGGTTCACATCCTTGCAAAGGGAAATCCCAGGTCCTCTGGGAATCCGTTTTTATGACCAACAATGAGTTGATAATTAGTATATTTCCCTGAGAGATTTTCAAACTACTGTGATGGACTGGTGACCTGTCCAGGGTGTACCCCGCCTGTAGCCCGTTGTGAGCTGGGATTGGCTCCAGCACCCCCGCGACCCCGTTCAGGGAACAAGAAAATGGATGGATGGATGGATTTTCAAACCAGGTGCTTTTTTTCCATATACTGAAACATAACTTATTTCAGGTCTCTCACCTAACAGGCTGCTGTTCATCAGGACTTCCTTGGAAAGGAGCTTCACTGTGTGAGGAAAATAAGACAAAGGAACAACATATCTTTCAGAAATCAGTTTATATATATAAAACAAAGTGGTTATTATTTAGTACCATACTCCATTACATATTCTATGGAAGGACAGTGTATATAACCATTTTGTTTTTCTTTTTTTGTTTTTTTTTCTTTTTTGTTACTAGGCATACAAATAAACTTAAAATGTTACAAATATAAATGTTTCTTAAGACTGTAAAACATACCTATGGACAATAAAGAAGGTAGGCAGGGATATGGCAGCTTACATATCGTGGTCAGACAGCGTTTTGCAACAAAAATGAACACTTCTTATTGATTCAGTTACAATTTATCTTCCTCACATCAATGGTTAAACGTACTGAAATGAGAAAGAGCTTGATATGTGGCAGCTGGAGACTATTTACTGCAAGCTAAAACTCAACAAATATCTCACTCTGTTAGTGGAAAGTTATATCTACAAATCTCCAACAAATCTTGGTTTGTCTGAGCAAAATATTGTGTGAGGTAAAGTGCACAGTTAATGAGTGTAAGCAAAAGTGGTAACTTTTCTGTTTAAGCACTTTCTACCAGTCAGCACAGAAATGGCACCTCAACACCTCATACCCCTGCCTCCTCGTTCTCACAAACACTATGAACACAGGTCACATCATCAGATGAGGGTGATTAGTAACAAGCACGAATATGACAGGATGATTGGCTGCTTTTCAAATAACTACGACCGACCGAGTCAGGCTCTTTGACCTGAAAGGGTCCTTCCTATAAAATACATTTAATGATAATAATCCTAACAGATGGGAAAAGTCCAACATTCACAGTGATGATAGGGAATGTTTCCACGTATAACTAAAATGACTAAGATCCATGTTTCCAGGCAGAGTTACTTTCTGACTCCTTTCATATTGCATCGGGGTTTGTGGGGATCACTGTTGCAGGAAAGCTGCATGCTCTCAGTCTACAGTAACACCCAGATGAAAACTTTATTTTCTATTTAATTAAAATGAAACTAAATCCATTTCTTCTTTAATAAAGGATGTTGGACCTTATAGATGAGATTTCCTACTGACTATCTTACTCCTGTTAGATCTACTTACAATTACACTTCAACGGTTATCAAATAATAGCTAAAATACAACTTTTAAAATGGTTTGTCTGTACAATCCTACTCATAATTTAAAAAGGTTTAATGTTTTTTTAAGTTGGCACATGCAACAGAAAACGTTTCTTGCTTAAATAATAATGCTTCTGTCAAATGATTCAGTGAAGCTCCAAAAGCCATTTTTTTTGCTTTAACAGCAACCAATCAGAAAGGAGAAGAGCAAATATCCCAGCACAGCATGGTGCTACTGGAGTATTAATGCAAATAAAACAGGTGTTGTTCAATGCTTGAAATTTCACAGATGTGGTGTTGCAGAGTACAAAATGTGAGATGGGATTAGAAGAAGAGAAATCACTTTCTTTGACAGCACATCTCAATCTGCTGTGTACAACACATCCTTAAAACTCCATTCACTGCAGAGTCTCTTATGCAGAAAACTCATTCTCAATGCTTTCTCTCTGTGACTGTTAGAACCTGATATTCAGAGGAGAGTTATTGTCTCCTTAAATATGCAGACTTCTCGGAGCATTGTTGGTGCACCTTGAGCTGAGATGATGTGTAAAATTGCATTTTTAGAGGCATGCAGGCTGAGAGAGGAGGCTTCGTGAAACAGACACATCACAAGCAGCACTGGCAGATTGTTTAAATGAAAAATCTCCATCTATTCAGCCCAGGAGCCAAGCACACTGAATCCCATTTTCCCTGGGTTCCTGTTCCGATTACTGAGCTAGCATGAAGCACACACATACACTTGCTCCCAAAGAGCAACGCATACAGCCAAAAGCGGAGTTGTGGAATTAGCAAAGCAACTTGCAATGTGGTAAAAGGGTCATTTATGTTGTTAGTGTTGGGGCATTGCAAGGTGTTTGGGGCTGAAATGAGCATCATCTTGTCTGCTGTGGCCACTGGTCTGTTATTCTGCTCATGTCCAGTGTCCTTGTGGATTTAGTGGTTGTTTTTAGTTGCCTTCGCTTACAGTTTTAGGAAGTGAGGGGACAGAGTTGCCCTTAGCATGAATAAATGAATAAATATTTCACATGGAACTGTGCAACACGGCGTCCACACAGAAAACAAATCATTATGTAATGTTTCTACTGTGGTGTGCATTAATGCAAAGCGCCAAGAAGTTTCTCAGAGTAGCAGTACTTTGCTAGTGTCACAGATCCCACTTGAAATGAGGTTATTTAAAAGTGTGTCAGAATTTGGGTTTCTTAAATCCTTGTAGTATTGTTTGTAGCACTTTATCTCTCTGTTTCTTTCCATCTTCTATAACGTGAGTTGTGAATTGCTTTGCTGTAAAACCGACTCCTCAAGAATTTTTATTAAATTATAATTAAAAATTATTTTAAAAATTGTAAAAATATGTTCCACATTTTCTAGCAAAGCTTATTTGCTTACACCTTTACAACCAAACAGGAAGGGGGAAATATCCTGTTCTGTAGGTTTTTTCTTAGTGGAACGTTTACTCACTCCTCTCCAAGCAAATTATAACCATGCTGATTGTTGGAGAGCCTTAATGTTTAAGAAAGGCCACTCAGAAACTGAAATAGATTATTAGGAAAAATGTTGTTAAGAACTCTTGTAATCAAGTGCCCCCAACCCCAACTGACCACCGAACATGAAGGTCATAGAGTTCATGCTTGTTCCTTCAGACAGATAAAAGGATTTCAAAACGTGTCCTTCTCTCATGTTAACAGCAAAAAGCAATCTCAGGACAGGAATCAGCACCAAAAGCAATTCTCACACAGGACGTAACAAAACCTGTAATGCATCTTGTCAAAATGGAGACTGCGGCTTGAGCCTCTGAGTCGTTTGCTCTGCAGTACCAGTGTAGACAGCAGTCAGCTAATTTAGCTTTGTTAGTGTGTGATGAAATGATTATCAGTGAAATTTATGTGAACAGAAAAAAAAAAGTAAAACTGTTTCCTCGTCAGTTAAAGTTCAGTGACTTTCAGAAGAATCATCAGCAGGCTGAAGGCTTGTTGCCATGCCTGCTGATTTGGGACAGTGTTCTTCAGTACATGCATGTTTTATTTCGCAGTCCCTTATGGCAGACAGTTTAATGTGTCTTTCATGTGAAAATTCTGCGTAAATTATAGCATACAGATTATGAAGTGAGCAAAATATAAAAAAAATCTTTTCTATCTTTAAACCAAACCTGCAATGTTGTAAGACAGGACTCAACCATTTAAAGCAATGACAAATAGCTAAATAAATACGTAAGGCGGTTGATGAACAGCATGGACACTAAGTATCTAGTTCTCCTTTACTGTGTCGTTTGTGTAATATCTTTAGAGTGTCCTGTATGTGTGTGCCACGGTGAGGGGTGGTCTATCCCTCTTTTAGATGTCTTCTTGGTCTCCTCTCCGCAGGCCTCTTTGGCACTTATCTAGCGTCCTGTGGTAGGCGCGGGTAATCATCGAACTTGGTGATTTGCGTTGTGACGGGAACGAGACCTTTCCAGGACTGCACGGCGGTTGTCTGTTCAGAAAAGAAAAAAAAAGAAGAGACAAAGAATCAGAAAGAGATTGCGTGGCTGAGAAAGAACAAGAAAGTGTTACATTGATCCTAGCTGGCAGAGGAGCTCAACTAAATGAAAGACTGTACAGAGAAACTAAAGGAGGCAAAGAAAAGAGACAGAGGGGAGAGGAGAAACAACATGAAGCAAATCCAGGCTGATTGAGAGCAAACCAGCAGGGGAGGATGGAGAAACAGGGGAAGCTGCTGGAGTGGAGGTGCTTCTGTCTGGTGTCATAGTAACTCCATTTAGCTCCTGATCCTGGTTCCCACTTAAGAACCCCTCGACTATTCTCACATCAGATGCAACATAGGTCCTGTAGACAAAGTAGATGCACACCTACAGGCACATGGATCACTAAATATTAGCAAGCGGTAAGGAGCAATAAGACGCTCTGCGTGTCACAAATTCCAGAAAAAAAAGTTGAAAACATATTACATTGTAAATAAAATGCTGTTCTGTATTTTTTAAATCTTTGGTCTAATTTTTTACATTTCCACAGGATGCAGCTGTTTTGGGTTTTGAGCTGTACATTTAGGATGTTCCAACATTCCTGGGTAGCCTGCTTAATGTTTTAGTGACACATAGTGAGCTGCCATGCTGTAGTCCTGTTTGCTGTCTGCACTAATCTCTGTAAACCAGGATTTCTTTCTCAGTGTGCTGAACCTATACACATATGACATATTTAGATAAAAACATTTGCACTCGTTGGCCAGTGTTGGAGAGTGGTGACAACAGTTCAAATAAACCATTGAAGCTCTTCACGCAGCACAAGTGTGACCTACACTGATCTATTCTGCAACACTTTTCTGATTCTCTTGGTTTCTTTGACCTAAAAAAACTCTACAGAAGCTCCTGTCAAGCTTCTTGTAAGCGGAAACAAATATTTTCCTGCTGACTTTGTTGTAAAAAAGAAAAAAAAAAACATGTATTTGCATTTAATTTTAAGATTCCTCTGTAGCCAGATTCATAACAGAGTTATACAAACATTTCCTCCTAAGCTATCCAAACATGGCTGCCCAGAAAAGCCCATGACATCCACTGGGCAGCCAGGTGGCAGGTGGGGCTGGACGGAACCAGGAAGTATATCTGTGGAGACGACTGCAGGCACACCCACACAGGACTCCTGATATTTCTAAGCGCCCAGCTGCCAACGTGCCCATTACTCAGTGCCTGCTGTAGGGTGCCAGGCGTCTGGGGCTCTGCGTTGTTTAATGGCACTTGCTCCATCCATCATGTCAGGTAATGAGCTAGGTGATAGCTAGGAGACATACACAAACATGTGCGCACGCACAAGATCCCACATTCACAGCAGCAAACAGAAAGCACTCCTTTCTTCAGATTGGATGCAAAGCATCATGCAGATGGTGCACAGGAGGAGAGAGGGAAGAAGAGGGAGGGAAGCAACAGAAGGAGGAACAGGAAAACAGATCAAGATTTGTTTAAGGAGAATGCATAAAGGTTTTGCGTCCTCTTCTTCTTCCAGCTTAACACACACGTTTATATACTGAACACGACGGTGAGAAATAAAATGTTCTGGCAGCATGTCCAAACACATCATAACTACTTATCTGTGGGTTGGTTTTTTTATCCACAGGTTGCACTTCATTCTGTAAGCATGACTTACCTTCTTTTCAAAACAACCATTCACAGTACACACAAAGAGAAAAATGGGGACAGTTTAAAAGAAGTGTGTGTGTGCATAGGGGGAGAGGGGGGGTGGATCATACACTATTCAGCCCTGCCAATCATTTGCAAGAACGACTGCTGTAGCCTCATTTCTGGGCAAGCAGTCACCCTTAACCTCTTAAAGGGAGCATGGAAAACAGAGCTGAGAGAATCCAGACCACATTCAGAGTGTGTGGTTGCCTCTGGCTTCATTTTAAGCAGTAAGTATGGGAAGATGGCGAGAATGATCAAAGGGAATTTTACATAAGGGTCGTATTTGCAATGAAAGACCAGTGCAATCACTAAAGACAAACAAATAGATCAGGAACACAACTAAGTGGGCTCTAATATGAGCTACATTGAACTATTTTAGGCAAGGCAAGTTTATTTATATAGCACCTTTCATGTACAAGACAGCTCAAAGTGCTTTACATTGACTTTTACCACTGCGTACATGAATATGCACCTTCTGTCTTCTCTAGCCGGGCCTGGTTACATAAAAAACAGCCACAAACACAGTAACTATGTCTAAAAGCTTTTTTTTTGTCCAGTTTGACATGTTGCTCTCATGTGTGCATCACACAGGTTTGTAGCAGATCACGTTCCGCTCTCTTATCCTCGTCACTAAATCAGTGTCTTGATGCATTGATAGTAATATGGCAGTGATCTTTTTAATAGAAGAAAACAGTTTTAGCCTTGGTTACCTGAAGAGCCATTTGCTTTCTAAGGTGTGTAAACAGTAGAACATTAAGAAGAACCACTTGTTGAAACCCTGCAGAAGCACAGCCTTATAGAAAGCAGGGTTTGACAAATGACAAGTGGCCTTTTGGGGGTTTTGGTCTCATACCTGACTGCCTTAATATATTGGAAAGGTTTTGTCAAAGACATTTCTAAGAGGCAGAGAAATTTGCAGTAAAATGCATCTCCCAACAGAGGATTCTTGAATAGAGAGCTTTTAGCTTCTCATAAAGACTTTTCTGTTCCTATCTTCAGGTGCCTACAAACCCATTTTTTCCACACACCACATCAATCTACCTATCACAATTGAACAAACAGCAACCATTTCTACTGGGACAGAAGCATTACTACTAGCCTCTACTGAATTGAAGGCTTTGACACACACACAAACAGGTGGGGAGGGAAACAAAGCGAGACAGGGAAAAGGAGGAGAGCTCTACACAAAAGATAGTCGAAGGCAGTTTTTCTGTGTGTGTGTGTGTGTGTGTTTTTAAAGCACTGATTGCAACTCTTTCTACTTGCATTGGTTTTGATGGCTTCTTTACCTGATTCTCCCAGAGGTGACATCTTTTCGCGTTACAGTAAGAACGACACAGAGGAGCAAAAGAAGACGAGAAGAAAATGACTTTAAAAAAGAGCAGGTATTCCATGTAACAGCAGGGAGATGCTGGCATCCCAGAACTTAATTAAGTGCTGGCTGGCACTGTTTCTCAAAATGTAACTAAATGCACAGTGGATTATAGTGAGGGTGGGCAGATGGAGGGGGAGGGAGTCAGTGACACACACAGATACAGCATCTCTTTCTCGCTTTAGCACACACACGCACAGGGATACATATTGTTACTTAAGTTAATGTCATAGATAAATGGCTCGGTGCGTTGCTTTGAGGAAATTGTACACTTACACTCTCGCCTGTTTTTAACACACACAGGCAAATCCTATCATGATGAGCTCAGCCACGAGAGAGGCTCTGAGTGAGAAACACTAATACAAAGCAGATAGCACACAGATTACTAAACAGCTGAAGCTGGTACAGAACTAACCTTTTCCTGACTATTAGGAGGGTCTCCAGAAAGATGTCAGTTCATGTTTTGATAGATGCTATGAGTTTCCCTAAAAGATAAAATCTCATTACTTCTTTTGTGTTCTTGTCATCTTTGGTTAATTGCAGAAAATTACTCCATGATAGGGTTCTGTGATCTGTAAAAGAAGGAAATCTAGCCATTCATTTATCAAATGCTTTAAAGCTTGAGACATACTGTGGAATTTCCTCATGGAGGCCAGTGCAAACAGGGTGTATTTGGAAGTGTTATGCCCTATTAGTTTATTATTGAATGAGTAGTACCAGGTTCTGAGCCGACGTCTAAACATGACACTCTCATTGATCAGAGTCACACAATCACTAAAAAAAACCCTTTCAGAGGACATGTTGAGTCAAGGTAGAGCTGCTGCAGAATTTCTTTCACCGCATTCAACAAGTGTGCAGTGACACGATGTCTGTGACGTATCACTGGATATGTGCAATTCTATCTGTCTGAGTGGCTCTGCACTTCTCTTTGTAGCCAGTTAAATCATAATAAAAGTGATTAAACCTGCTCACAGTCCATCAACGTGCCATGTTGCTTCCAGGCAAAGAGGGAAAGCATCTGCAGCACTACCAACAGCCGCAACTCTTTATCACCTGTTTTCATCTCACCCACCTTCCCACTTCCAGCCTCCAAGCTACAGAGTAATGGAACTCCCCACAGAAACAAGAAACAGCGTAAAAATGAGATGCAGGGGGAGCACAGCCTTTTCTTTCCACCAAAAGTTACAGGCAGGGTTTCGCAAAACTGCAGTGGTAGATGATGCGAAACCTTGTTCACATGCAAGAGAGATCATCCCAAATGAGTCAGGAAGGGAAACAAAGTGCAGCTGGAAGAGGTTAGAAAACACTGGCTCAAAGGAGGATGTGTGAGGGATCAATTCTATCAGTGGTCCATTTAAACATAATTAAATCGATACACTTAGTCATTTGCATAGCAGTCAGAATGAAATAAACTGATCCCAAAAATCAGAGGACAACAATAGAGCATTCTTCAGATTAGGATGTACAGTACATCCCAGCTGAAGTTTGCAGGGCCAGGAAAGCTGAGAGATAACTGCTTAGAGGATTATTAGAAAACCAAACTCCTTGTTTGACTGCTGAACACCTTAAGGCATATTGTTCAATTTGGAGTGGTGGCGTACTAATCTGTAGTGCAGCCAAACATGCACAGACGTCACCTTCATGGAAAAATGAGCATTAGAAAATTTTTCCTGCATCCTCATCACAAGATTAGATGTTTGTAAATGAACATCAAAACAAACCTGGTGCATTTAGAAAATGGGATTGGTGGAGTATTGAAGTCAAATAAAACTTCTTTACCTTTAAAAGAACACTTTGTAACACACAGAAAGGTTCAGATTATGCTGGCTTGTGTTGTAGCCATGAGATTAAATGAAAGGCCAGTAAATCTCACACATAATCAGTTAATCAAACGCTGAAGATGAGACAAGAAGGCTTTTCAACAAGATGATGATCTTAAATGCAACAACCGGGAAAATGTTTGAAGCCGGCTGCTCCATCTACCTGGACTAAATCTCAGCATCACAGGAATCTTCAGGAGCAGATTTCACCAAATTAATTCATTTTAGGCATCAAAAACATTTCAGCCTGTAGATGTTTTGCTTGACCATGCTTCCTCTTTCGGCCTGCTATTTTTATTGTTTTTTTTTTTTACCTAATATATTGATGTCTCAATCTATGATGGCAGTACAGCTTCTTATCGACATATTTACAAATATTATTTAGTGTTTTCTATATGTAGATTGCTGCAGTCTAAGAAAAGTGATTTTAAATATATTTTTGATTAGGTAAAAGATGAATTGTTTAAAAACCCTCAAACTCCACTATACATATATATATATACACATATATATATATACACATATA
>JBAMHV010000007.1:13200199-13210800 GCA_037177535.1 Pseudomugil gertrudae | reverse complement strand
TTTCTATAAATTATAACATAAATTTTATATATAAACTTGCTGGGAAACATAGTACATGCAGCAATACATTCTAAAACAGCTGTTTCTCTGCACTGATCATGCACAGTGTTTTTTATGTTGCTTTATAACTATACACTTAGTAATCCAAAAAGTACTCCTGTTCTAAATATTTACGATGTCTGATATTTTACTTACCATTTGGAAGTTTTGTCACCATAAGCTTGCATTTAGACCGTGTGCTCATAAGTATGCTTATCACTAGGAGTTCAATACCTTTTCTCTTTTTCCATTAAATAAACCTCATTTATTACGCTGATACATCCAGTCAGTCTTTCACCTACTCCTCTGAAGTCAAACACAACATTAAGCTGAAATGTGCTTTTAGTTCAACATGAATTATCTGTAGCTTGTGAATTTTTTTAAATACATATCACCTAAATGAGGGGGCTGGATGAATGTCAGGGGATCTGAAAGTAAGGAGGCTGCAATCTGTGTTTTGTTGTTTTACCCAGTATTTCATAGCAGGCAGGGGTGATCAGACTGACAGAGGAAAATGCCTGAGACAGGCCTGCATAAACATGCTTAGGCAAGATACTGAAATTCTCCCACTTTCTGTTTCTCACTTCTACTTCTTATTACTTATTCCTCTTATTACTGACATTACCTCCAATGTTTACACCAAAGGACTGGCCTCTTGTAATTTCTCTGCAATCATCCAGCACAGGAAACAAGCTTCACATTACCACAGATTTTCAGTTAAAATGGACTCCACATCTCATGGTATTCTTATCTGTATGTTTACAAGTTCACATTCCTGCTTGACAGCTTGTTCAAAATTTAAAGGCAAAACAAGTTTAACTGACATTCAATTGAGATAAACTGTAATGAGGAGAGGTTAGCGGAGAGCAGGGTGTTCATAACACATGCAAGTGGTTTCCACACCACAGGGATGTGGTAATTCTTTCCATTCTTTTATCACCACTCTATCTCAGTGGATACTGACATGTGCATGCCAGACAATAAGTGGTAATAGACTCAAAAGTCAATGGAGCCTTTGAATTTCCAAATAACTTCACATAAATGCCCTTCCATGGAAACTTCCACTGAACTCAGGTTCCTGATCATAAAAACAAGGTGAGGTGTCTTCTTTCAAACATGGCATCTCACTTTAGATTGTCGGCTTTTTAACTGATATTTTTTTCCTCCACATAACACTTCACTGGATGGTCTTATCAACAGTGATACCGTGCATAGATACTGATTGTTTCCCTTTTGTTTTCTCATATAATCACAGTATTTAAGACACACTCACTGACTCTACCCCACCTCACATCAATGAAAAGAGTTGAGTCACATGTTCTTGCACAAATACTTCTGGTTTCGGAGTGACCAGAATGATTACTTTGCCTACAGGTCTCACCTAGAACAAAACAGACATAAAACACACTGCCACACACTGAATCTGGGCTAACATTTGTCAGATTTTGATGGAAAACATCAAACTTAGACTACAGGTAGTGAACAGTCTTCGTTGGGCCCTTCTGGTTAAAAAATCTCCTTAAAATATCTCTGCTGGACTTGATTCCTCAGTCACGGAACAATGCCTCTCGGCATTCTGGGATGCAGCAGAGGCACACACAGCACAAATGAACAGTAATAAGAAAACACTTTTACAATCGATCAGTGCCTGAGGCACAACTCTCATTCATGATTGTCCTCTCAGCAGTCAAGTTTCAGGAGGCAGGCTTCAACCTAAGTATAACCATGAAAGAACACATATCCTCGAGAGTAAATTCCTGGAACAGCCAAGCATTGTCCACCTGTTTGCCTGCTGTTTGAATTTAGTTAACACTCTGACATTAGTTCCCTGCTGTAGCTTAACAGTAGGGCATGAATGGAGAGTGTGGGAGCTTTTTAAATGTGAACATTAGTTTTATAAATAAGCAGTGAATCATTTCTTTGCTCTGCAAAACATCATAAGACAATGAACATCCCCATATGTCCAAGGTGACCTCCATAGAAACAGGAGCTTCGGCAGGTTTGTGGAAATTTTGTACCAGGACAGGAATGTATCGGTGATGATCTTGGATAAGCGAATGCTGCAACCCAGAAACCTGACAGGGGTTTTAAAGGTCGTGGACTTCCAGGTAATCAAATTCATGAATCTGATACGTTGACATTTATAGTAAACTTACCAATAAAATGTTTCTCTGTCGTGAGATTAGCGTATCGCTGCTATCAAGGTAAAAACATGGCAGAACAAGGTAGAGTTGAACTTTCGGTGAGCTGGAAGGGGGCGGGGCATGACTGGCCTTGTTTACATTAAGAGACGACACCAAAACGAGTCGCTCTGAAGACACACTTCAGAACAGGGTTATAAGGTGTGTGTGGAGCGAGAATAAGCAGGAATTCAGACCAAAGCATTGCTGTTCTACTTTATACAGACAATAAATGAATGATTTACATGTTAAAAGGAAGGATTTAAAAGCACAAAAATTATTTGTAGTTTATCATTTAGTGAGAAAATATTTAGTTTAAAACATTTTGTTTATAGCTTTGCCAGCAGTATATTTCCCCAGAAGTTTATGTTAAATGCAGAACATGAAGGGAAATTTCATGAAGAAAGCCAAAGCCTTACAACTGAAAGCGGCTGTTTGTCTCACATGGAGACATTTAAAAGGCAAATAATTGAAGGTTTAATTTGCTCAATGACAGCTTTTGTAATCAGGCTATTGGCATTGCCACATATACATATTGGACAAAATCTTTTGATTTTGGGCTTCACCAGCAAACTGAAACCATACCCACAAGGTGTGTGGGAGCCATAGAGAGCACAGATGGGGCCTGTGGCAGAGGCCCGATTCTCACAGGCCCCAAACAGGAGAGAGAGCAATCCATCAGGCCACGGCACTAAGGCGCCAAGGGGCATCGGTCACTGATCCTTTAAGACTGATTAGGCCTCTACGTGGGGATAGACCCCCTGACAGTGTGGACATCAGTGCCGGGCTTGCTCCACTGAGGCATGATCTGAACAGGACTGAGCCAAAGCAGTGACCTGCTTCCATTTGGATTCTGTGGAGCCAGCTATGTAGATCAAAGATATCAGTACTGAACATGTTATCAGACCTCAGGGAAAATATGCTCCAAACTTCCAATTTTAAGTTTTAAACAAAAAGAGAAATTGTAAAAATAGCAAATTGGAAATGAAAATGAGTGATAACCTCCACTCGCAAACCGTGTTTAATTCAGCGACTACACACAGACAAAAGGCTGTCATATGGTACAGTGTAAAACTAAAGATGAAGTGATTGGAATCTAATTACTTTATCTAAATGTCTGATGAGTACACGAGGTCAGAGATCGCATCAGCCAGACGAGCAGCTGGAAGCAGCGGCAGCCAAAGCGAACCACATGATTGACAGGTGAATGAGTAGACAGAGAGATAGACAAATGGAAGCTAAGATATAGTTTGACAGACAGATGGGAGCGTAAATGGATGGTTTGGCAGCATGATAAGGTAAATAGGCTGATGGATCACCAAACAAATGCAGGAGGAGGAAGGAAGAGAATGAGAGAGAAGAAAGGAAAAGAATGCCTGCCTGCAGACAACAAAAGATAGGAAGCCAGATAGCTTGATAAACACAGATGGATTGTGTTGATATACAGGGAGGTGGAGCAAGATCGATAGATTGTTTTATTCTATTTGCTTGGCAAACTGGAGATTTGATGTGGCTGCTATCAAGGCAATCTGTTTCCACCGACGCCAGGCGTGACTGTTACAGATGGTGAGATAGCGACACATCTCAATCTTTGGCTAGCCTCCTTGCAGTCAATTCTGGCTGTAGCGCTAGCACTGCCTTAAGTAATGTCATCACTTCTGTGTTATCAAAAAGACTTGATCTATAAAGCTCTAGCCCCGCACCAGATTGGTATTAAGCAGTGGTTTAAAATAGGAACACACAGATCAAAAAGTGAAGAAGTTGTAGCGTGGACAACAAAAGTCTTTGTGTCACCAACCAGAAAAAGGGAGGGGATCTTCTATTCAGGTTTGAGCAAAACAAAATGGATGCCCTGACAACCCGACGCCTCATTACTGCTGCTTACGTTTATCATGTCAAAATGGGAGACAAGGCTGTGTGAAGTTTAGAGGCAAGGGCTCTCCTAGTTAGAAAGGTGGCTTCTTTCTGCGGCTGCTTGAGGGACATTGGAGTGCACAACTACAGCATTGATGAGTGTTCCAGGGCTTATAATAGACAGGAAAGGCCTAGAAAGCATGCCCTTTAGAGATGCAGCATCTCTCACCATCTGACAGCTTACAGGGTCTAGGCTTCACAATGACACCTTCACAGTGCGCTCAAGATGACACACAAACACACATGCTCACAGGTGCAGAAAAGTCTCAGAAACACAAATAAGTTTGGCAGCACAGGTACACAAATTACACATAGACGGTCAAAAGCACATGCGCATACTCTCACTCACACACTCTTCCCTTTGGAAATGCAGAGGTAATGCCTGACAAGTTAAATCTCAGCATCATGCTGACAGCATTAATACATATAAAACAAGCCAGACTGTAAAAACATTATCTCAAAAACTGGGTTTCCTGAAACAAACATCTGCTTGTGCCATGTTAAGGAAGCAGTACTGCATTCACTGTAAACAAAAATACAGCTACTGTAAAGCCCCATCTCTAGGAATAGCGTTGAATTTCTGTCAGGAACACGCTCCAAATGAAGGAGGCAAGTAACCCATCGCAGTTTCCGTGATTGAGTGAGAGCAGTATGTGCCATGCCACATTTACACAAAAAAGGACAGCTCAGTCTTTTGCAATACATCCCACTCTAACTGCAAGTATAAATAAGCTATATTGTGATTAACTCATAGTTTCCAAACTGAAGAGCTTGTTAGCAGAAATCTTATATCCTTATATTTTAGATGAAGCCTAACAAGTACAATGATAGAAAAATTAAGTGTCTATTAATCATTTTTCCCCTTTTTCGTTGTGAAAACATATATTTTATAATCTGCCTAACTTTGTCTCTCTACCACTGGGTGAAATATCTCGAGCAATTTACGATGTTACATTGTAGTCATTTGTCTTACAGCACAAACAACCATTTCCTGAAAACAAATCTGCAACCGTTTTGTCAGCTGCTGAGTTTTCCAGCAACAACTGAAACTGCCATCCAATCTCAGGATTTTCAAGCATTCCTCACCACTGATGCCTTTCCCAACTTAATAAATCATGGTGTTTTGTGTTATTTATTTATTAATACCCCTTTTGATGTGTCCCAACTCACAGTGGGAGAAGTGGTGGAGATCACAGAAGGCTTTGCGAGTGAGCAGCCTTGCTCTTTTCTCCATGTGATCACCATCAGACCCATTTGGCCGTGTGAAGATGCGCCCTTCTTTTCACATGGGGGATGCAGGTTGGTATGCTTCCAGAAACACTTTTCACTTTCTCTTCTAATATAAATCTTTCATACTAAAGATGCTCCCTCGTGTACACAAAACACCACTACCCATCCCGTGATGGGCTTCACTTTGCTACCTTCATGTTTTTGCTTGCGCACTGCCTCTGTCACTGCCAGTGTGAGGTGGCGGATGCAGGATGTATACTGGCTGAAGATGCAGCAGTCATGAAGCTTCTTTAAAAGTATTCAAACTAGTTAGTAGGAATTTTATCTGAATTTCCATAACTTATCTGAAGTTTCCCCTAATGTTTTTACATATCCTACCAAGAAATAGTTCCACATTGCAAACATTATTCAGCTTACTTAACAAGGTTGCAGATTTTTCTAGGTCAGGACTGATATGCTAAGTTGCAGTCTATTTCATTCAAATTCCTTCACTACATCACTCGGTCCCTGACTTGAATGGACAAAGTGGCTGCGTCTGTGTGTGTGTGAGCAGACGCAGGTTGAGTACACACATCCAGACCAGACATCTCAAGCGACAATGGATTCTGGGTGGATGAAAAATTCATCTGTCCCCTTCACTTATTCATCAAGGAGAGAGATTTTTCTGCAGGGATGGCCTCCAGAGATGCAGCGCTCACGTGCCAGGTGGCCTGCCGCCACTTTACCCACAAGGTTTTCAATAAAACAAGCAAACAACACTATTCCAACACCTATAAATAAGTGATCATTCTTGAATAAAGTGCTGTACACAAACGCCCTCACTGAGGCCACTCATCACACTTTAATGGGAGCCTGTACCGGCCGTGGTTATTTATTTTCTTTGTCTCTCGCTCATTTTTTGGGTCTCTATTTCTGGGTAGAGAGAGGGAACACTCAGTGGAGGTGGATGAAACCGCAGAAACAGAGGGGCATTCAGATCATCTTCATAGCATCACCTGGCTCAACACTTGTTAAGATACAGCGCTATCTCTTTAAAGATTTATGAGGCTATCAACATGCACTGCCCCTTCTTCTCTTTCTTTTCTTGTCTCTTACATGCGCACTCAGGAAATGCACACACCCACGCAAGCGTGAACAAACTTGAGGTACTTTCTTAGTTGCATCTCTCTTTCTGGAGACAGGTTGTTCACAGCACTTTGAACATTCAGTGTGGTATAGCTCGCCAGATGCTTGGGCGTCTGTCAACATGGTGCTATTGTTAGTTAGTTTCTGATGAGATTTACATGGCAGAAAAGCCATCAAATAAGATATACTACAGAGAATATGAGAAGGAATCATACCTAATCCGCGCACCTGCGTCTTGGCAATGTTAAGTCTCTCTTCAATCCAGACCAAGACAAGTAGATACATGGAACCTCCCACACGATCAAGACTGCAAACTTCTACAGCAGCTTGAGTTTGATTTAGATGTGAGTTTTCCTCATGCCCAAAGGATCTTAGATATCATGCTTGTTTAAAATCTAAAACACAAAACGTAAACTTCTTATAATTTAATATGAAAAGGAAAAGAAATTATATCAGCAGTTTTAGCAGAATTCACCTTATGGTCACATTCCCCTGCTGCAAATAAACATTTTTAGAAATGAGGGGCTTTTACATGCTTTTAAAATTTGCACACTGTGGTATCAAACGGAAAGAAAAGTTTTTCTTGTATTATTCTAATTTTCATTTTTCTTAGTTTAAAGGTTTTATTTCAGGCATAAGGGCTGAGAATTAAGATTTTGTTCCCGAGGCTTTAATTTCTGGAACTTTTTGCCCTATTAAACTTTTTCCTCTCTTTTTGACTGATGTGTGCACGAACAAACAAGCACAAACTGTGCACATCAAACCTGTGCTGATTAAAAAGGAAATGGGTCACAAGTGTCCTGGCTACTGGCACTATCTGCTCTGGCTCAATAAGCCCCGTAGTTAGCCAGATTCCCTTGGCATCCGTGTCAGAGTCAGGGCCTGCGGCAACACACCTGTGTCCACATTTCTTCTCTGGGATCAATTAGCATTAAAGTTTCAGACCGGCACTCCCGCTGGGTGGACATAGTGTACACTAGAGGGGTACAGCCCGAGAACAGCCAGAGAAAGAGACTGACAGAGACGTGAAGAGAGAGATAGATTTGTAGACACACCGCTGCAGCCTGAGCAACTGACACATACACAGTCATCCTCCCATCTGCAACTCTGTACTAGCTAATATTGTGGATGTGAAAAGGTCACCAGAAATATGTGACTTTTTCCTCTACAGAAATTCAGTTATAAAGTCTAAAAACTCACATTGATTGGTATATGTGAATATCAGGGTCAATTTTGCTTCTTAACATTCGTATCTACATTGGTAGCTGTTGCACTTAGAGGTGTGTGTAACACTGTATTCAGAGTGATACTCTTCAGAGATGCTCTTCATAATGAAAGTGTGAATGTGAGACTTGATGACGTGTGTTATGCTTTCTGGCTTTACATAAAAAACATGGTTCTGATTAGAAATCAGACAAAAAGAAGTACACATGCTATACTGTATTTTTCTAGATTTCTTAAAAATGGTGCATTTAAAAGTGTTTTACTGGTGGTGGTTTTACCAAACCCTTTATCGGTTTTGTTAGAGCCAATAGCTATTACTGAAAATTAGTGTAGCACCAAAGAAATAAGCACAGTACATCCACAATACCACTCAAAGGTTTGGACACACATTCCTATGAGGTTTAATTGAGTGGCAGTGTATATACACAGCTACAAAGAGAAACCTTTATAGATAAGAAAGAAACAAAACCATCATACTGGACGTACGATTAGAGATACGTCAGTTATTTGATGTACACCAATAAGTTGGTCATTATGTCCATTTAGAGAGCTAATTTACAACAGCTGCTTAAAGTCTGTTCAAGTGACAAGGAATGGTATGATATACCGTTCATCCAAAGAAAAAAAAGGCTTGTCTTAATTGCTAAGACTGAAGAAGACCAGATGCTAGAATATACTTCTTTTTATTTAACAGGCAAAATGTTAAAAGTGATGAACAAGTAGGATATTTGAGTCATTCAAAGTCTGCAAAGACGTTAAAACAGCCATTTGAGCTTACTAAGGTTTTTCATAGTCTCTGGTACAGTTATGCTAAAACAAGGAGAAAATGTTACATGACAATTAGGATACATTCAGTCTTACATAAGTTTCTTACTAGGTGTAAACATGCAAGAGAAATGTTTGCTTTATTTATTAATTTTTTTTGCTTTAAATAGTGTGGCCTTAGTTGTTACTGTAACAGTTAATATTGATGACTGCAAATGTCTTGCGAGGATTTCCTATTTTTGGTTTAATCCAGCGTTATTGCCTTGGCTTTATATAATACTCCCTGCCTTTTCACAAACTGCTTTCCTCCAGTTTGACCTCCACGTTTCTTTCCCAGTAGCACCAAGATTGATGTTGTTATGAGTGGCACAGGGGAGGCTGTGGAGTTTGTTTTGATTGTCCAGAGCATCTGTACTGACACACATCTGTAGAAAACTGATATAATTGCATTTCAAACCATCTCTAATTTGTAGCTACACCAGTGGAAGTTTCAGACTCGTGCTGCTAGCTGGCTGCTTAAGTTGAGCTTGGTTTATGACAGCTGGTGTAACAGCTAGCACCATCTATTTTTACAAGCTAAATCCAGCTGGTGCTGGAAACTGTGGTAACCAGCTTGAGCAGTATTAGTTTGGGTGTGGACAGCTGGTAGCAGGTCATTAAGTTAGACCAGTACCATCAAATTGGTCTGGTCCAGAAATAGTAAGCCCCCCAAAAAATAAATAAAAATCCACTATTATTCACTTTCTACGAATTTCTAAAATTGGAAATATCTTATTCCAAAAATAAAAAAATAAATGAGCACATTAACCGATCATTTTGGTCACACTGAAATGATCCCACCACGAATGACACCAGTCCCAACAATCAACTCTACATTGTTAGATGTGGCTAAATGCACTCTTTAATCGCTATTAGCAAGGGATGATTTAAATGAGGATGTCTATATTTTTGAAGCATGGCTATTTAATTTGTGTGTCTCAAAAAGGGAAATGTTTGATAAGTTTGTTATTAATGATCTGTTTATCCAGGTGGGCTGATGTCAGATTATTTTTTTTAATAAACAACTAGATTCCATTGAAACTATGGCAACACATGTTTTATGTACAGCTAACATTTTTATCTTTTCTAAAGATAAATATTCAATTTTAAAAACCTATACTCCTTCTGAGAGCATCGTGTAGTAATGAACTTTTTCCATATCATCATGTATCAGTCACAGTCTGGCGTAGCTACTGCTTATGCATTATTTGAAGCATCAAGAAGCTCATCCCAAGTGAACAGACAGTCAACAAGTAGGTGGTACTGTTTGTTTTGAAGGGACTGTACAATCCTGGGGCTTTCACCCTGGGGGGGCTTTCCCACCACCATGTGTCACTTTACAGGGAGCATGGATGTGTTTGGCAGTGTATCCCCATCAGTATATGTGTGTGTGTGTGCACCAGAGAGGAAAAAGAGCACCGAGGGCAGCTGTACCTGTGCTGCCTCGTGGTTGTCTCTTGACAGTGCCCTTCACATCACAGCATGGGCCTGGATATGGGATCTGACAGAAGTGACCTCCATGCCACATCACCCTTCCAGACACACAAATAGACCAGCAGCCAGCACAAGCAGATCACACACACACACACATATACCTAATAACAAAGTGCCATGTTGGAAGATTTAGGCAATGCGTCATAAAAATCTAAATCCGTAATGTAACGCTATCTCAACAGACAAAATAAAACAAAAACAAGCATTAACATGTATATAAAACTCAACATTTTCTAACACATTTGTATGATGTGCAGTCACAAACTGCACACCACACTCCCCCTCTGGGCTATTTAACCCCACCACCACCACCACTACCACCACCACCCCGCCCCTGTCAGACAGCTATCAATAGGGATTCCAGCAGAGCGTCTGCTAGACAGCATGGGTAAACAAAGAAGGGATGAAAAAAAGAGCCTGAATCAAAGCAGAGTGGGGGCCTGTTATCCTCTCAGAGCAGGAAATCATTTGCTGGCAATTTGTGACTCATTTTGAAGCGTTTTGTGTGTGGGGTGCTTTTGTCATGCATGTAGTGACAAGAAGGTTGGATGTGGGGTGATTTTTAGTATTAAACTTCAATAAAAATAGTAT
>JBAMHV010000007.1:13178575-13200180 GCA_037177535.1 Pseudomugil gertrudae | reverse complement strand
CTTATTTACAATGCTGTTATTTCCAGAGACTTGTTGGCAAATCATTTTTTTTGGCACGTGTATCAAGCAGAAGGCAGTAGCTGAATAGATTCAGTACCACCACCATTTAGTGATTGATAAGAGAGCAGATGAAACACAGACATGCACTTTTTTCCCTCCAGGTGTAGAAAGTGAAGAATAAACAGCACTCATGCCAGTGTTTAAATCAATAAAATGTCATTTTAACTGGCATGTCTTTTTTTTTTTTTACTATACAATCAACACAGCATTGCCACTGCCAGGATCAGCTGTTAGGCTGATCTTCGTCTCCACATAGCAAAATTACGAGTAAATCAATTTTCTCAACACTTTTCACCAGTGACATATGTTACTACTCTCCCAAAGGCCTAATTGAAATTAAGTTATCTGACCTTTGGGTTCCTATAGGGACCTGATCGTTCTACTAGCTGTCTTCTATATTTCATTTGTTCCAACCTCATAAATCAGCCTGTTGAACTTGGCTGGGATGATGGTCTCGACCTTTCTTATGACATTTCCAAATGGCCGCATACTCCACCTAGGATCATGGCACCATGCAAGGCACCCAACCATGGTATATGAAGATGAGAATGAGTCCACAAGATCGAGTGCAGGGTAGAAAATGAAGCTGTGGCACTGGAAAATGACACTGATTGCCCCAAGTGGTGTTGTGTGAAAACAGTTTTATGAAATACACTGTTTCAATAACAGCCCATCTCACATATAATTGAGTCTGAGGAATTCTTTTGACTTGAACAATAGACAGTTGAACAAATTGAAGATACTTGAGTTTTGTGAAGAAACGTTTCAAATTATGGAAATATTCCAAGAAGCTATTGGTATAATGAAAAGTGACCTTATCACTTAAGCAGCATGGGTTTATAGTTCTTCACTGTAGCTGTTTGAAGGAGGTTCTTGTAATGTGTCTAATGAAATTTACAATGACAGCATGAGGAAGCTGTCTTTTCTGTGGTGCTGTGCATTTACAGAGCCTATAGGCTGCTGCACAAACCGTGTGTCTGTGTGTGTGTGTACTGCAGGGAGAGAAGTAAAAGGTCCACTTCTGACAAGCCTAGTGGGAATAGGAACATCTGGTGGACCGGCTGCTCCTTTGGTTAACATGCTCTTCCTCAGTGGCCCCCGACGACACACAATTCAGGTGGCATGTGCACTAAGATGCATACACCGACATTCAAACATACGAACACAAAGTCAAGTAGCATGCACATATGCACACACGTGTACCAACACAGTTTGGTTTCTTGGCTAAATATGTTGCAGTCTTCTAGGAAATCTACATTTTGTTCACGTCTTGTAAATAATGGTCCTTCATGGCGACACATTTAAAACCATTACTGCAGCAAAGAGCAGTATAAATAGAAGGCCTATCATTCATGCAATGATGCTGAAGAGCAACTATGTCCAATTCACACCAGATGCTCCTCAGAGTCAAATTAAGCCTGCATTATCGCTTGTGGAAAATGTCATGTTATTGGCAAGGTGAACCCTCTTCACTCCAATTCCTTCTCTTGATGTAGCTATGCATGGATTTGTGCTGGCTCACTCCCATATCCACCCTGTAATCGACTGAGTACAGAACCATGACACATTTCATCTTTCTCGCCCTGTCATTTACGCACAGGTGTACTTAAAGTCTGCGTTCACACCTTCACCGCACATCTCCACTGTTGTGTCATCATTGCTGAACTGGACGAATCCCAGCATCAATTAGCAGTTTCCTTCACCTCTGTTAAGTAAGTAATGTTAAAGATGGAGGTCATGTTGCTGTTAAGTGCATGGCTGTGTAACGGGAGATGGCAGAGAAAGGCTGAGTTACTTGATGGAAGTGGCAGCGGTCTGAGCAGAATGATTGCATTGCTAACTGCCCTCGGGGCTGGCATTTGGTGCCCAAGGCAAGATATTGCACTAATAACTCCTCACTCCCTTCCCTCCTATCATTCATCCACACACATTCACACATATTTGGAAGTCTGTACCCATAAATTTGCACCCTAAAATTTTCTTCATTTGAGCAGTTGCTCAGCACCAAACCTAGTGATTGCCATATGCCCCCCCCCCCTTTTTTTTTTATTCCCCGTCATCACGAGGATATTGGTTCCTCACAAGCACACATAAAGACCTCATCTCTGACTTTCTGAAAACTGCCGTCAGATCTCGCTGGAGAAATGATGGAAATGATGGGGTACATGGCAGAAACAGGCTACACTTTCTGAACAAGCCTGCCAGCTATAGTAACATGGAGCTGGTCTCATGCCAGGGGCCTGAGCATCCTTCCTTCACCGATTTATATAATGGATGTGCTAATGATGGTAAAGCAACCAGGACCTCAGAGAGCAGTAATTTGGACAGTGCTAACACTACTGCCATCGCAGTCGTTTCATAGCAATGCTCAGCTTCAAATACCATCTTCCCTCGTCCCCACCCCCAGATTCTGGTGCTGTCTTTGTGGCAACATGACAAAAGTAGATAATTAGACAAAGAACATGTGCACACACACTACCACAAAGTTAGATGAAAAAGAAATAGAATCTGAACAGAAAATATCCCTCCAGACTTGTTGTAAACGTTTACTTTCTCAGCTGTGTCTCATGGCTGAGAAAGTAAGAGTATTGATTCTTTTTATCAGAGAAAATAAGACCGAAGAGAGGGACATAAATACAAGACCGAAAAAGTAGAAAAAAAGCGGAGAGGAGAATGCATCAGAAAGACAAGATGTGCCAAAAAAAAAAAAACCTCTTAATTTTATTGGTATGCAGTAGTGAAAAAATATCGAGCAAGGTATTATTTTACTCCCAGCATCCATGCAGAAAGTGTGTAGTGATGAACCTGTGGGATATACATTGATTTCCCTAATATTGAGCAACACGAGAAGCATCTTAGTATCTTGAACAGCGGCCTCCTGCAGCTGGCCATCACACACACCCAATTCCTGAATTGATTGATCTCACCAGGCTTTTATGTGCTTACGCATCTGCATTCAATCATTTCCACCTGGGAAAAGAAGCCTGTTTATTGGTCTGAATTAATTTTTACACGGCAACAGTATGCGCAGTCAGGAATGCAATGACAGGTACCAATCAGGTGCAAAGATTTTGAAAACAGCAAAATAAAATATGGGACAACTGTGATCACAACATTTCAAATTAACACCAAACGTGTCGAAGCATCTCAGAAGCAGAAGTCCTAATCTGTACAAAGAATTCAGCTGTGTTCAAATGATCTTCAGATTATTAACATGACTCCAAAATGCTCATGTTCCACAATATCACTCATAACTTAACACGAGACAACAATTAAAATGTAATGTGTGTGTTGTAGTGTTACTGTACATATTGTTCTTTATGGCTTTGCATCTAGAAGAAACTGTACCATCAGTACAGTGCAAATAATTGCAATAATATATCTGTTTTTCCTTTTCCCTGTTTAATATACATTCTATGACGTTTTCTTTTTAGTATAAAAACAAAGTAAAAAGAAGAACTGAAAACAATTATAGATGGATTAACTCAACTCTACAATTGTAAATTACAGCACACTGTATCTTTATTCGAAGTTAAAAGTAGATGTGTCACATGTGCCTGATAAGTTAGTGTGCAGGAAACATGTAGAAAGACTGTGTGTGAAGGAAAATCAAAATGTTACATTTTTTTAGTAGAAAATCCTTGGGCTTGTGGTATGTCAAGGTCCAGTGGTAGAAAATGAAAACACTCACACACACACACACAGACTGATGAAAAATAAAGAGCCGTACACCAAAAGATCTAAAGTAAAGTCATTCTTGTGTCTAAATTGCTTTCCGGGCTTTTTAAACTAGTCTAAAAATTCAGCAGACTTGTGTTGCCCTCATCAAAGGCCTATTCACTAGAATCTTTGTGGGCAGCACCAATCCTGATGATGCTATCAAGCTGTATTATGTTCTTTGATAAGTGGCAGTGGAATTACATTAGTCACAATAATGACCTCTGAGGTGTCCTGATCCATAAAAGTAATTAATTTGGTGGAAGAAACTTCATCATGTGTTTTCAAAATCATTGTCTCAAATGGAAATACCTTCCTTAATAAACACATCTTTCTCTGCTTTATCATTTTTAATTAATCAAATAATATTTAATTAAACTAAAATGATCCTGTGCAGACTTCTTTACTGATTAAAAATATAAGCATCAGTGTGTGGCTTAGACGCATGCTGAAGTTGTCTAAGTAGCTGCCCCCAATTTGATTCGGATGCATTTTGACAGAAAATCAACTTTTAATGAAGAACGGCATAGTGGGAGAAATTAGCCATTACCTTATAGAGCAGGCATGAAATATTTATAAATTACAAAGATGTTTGCACTGACTGTTTTCAAAGTGCAGAGCTTGGTGAACATACTGACGCTTAGACAGTCGGAGAACTGGGGACAGACTTTGTGTCATCTGGGGAGATGGAGGGAAAGAAAAAGGAGGAGAAGCACGAGGGGGTTTGTGAGAGGCTACAGTTACGATGTGCATGAAAAAAGGAGACAGTGAGCGACAGGGCGAGCAAGTTTAAAAGGCATGGTGTCTGTTGGCTGGCAGGACAGTCGGTGGGAGTGAGGGAGGTATGCAACAGTCGAGCGTGGCAAGTGCGGCAGAACAAACCGGCGGTGACTCATGGGCTCCTTCATTCACCACTGTGATCAGATCCAGCAGGACAGCCCACCATATGGGATGGCACAACTTATTCATCCAATCACTTGGGCTGCACACAGTAACAGAAGAGGAAAGGGATGGTGTGTGTCTGTGTGTGTGCCAGTCTGTTGAAGAGGGTGTCCGATATGACAGTGAATAAATAAAGAAGTGAGGAGAAACAGGCTACAATAAGGGGGGTAATTAATCTACTACTCAACATAAATGAAAATGTAAAAGGGAGAAAAACGTACAGAATGAAATGCATTGCTTCGTGCATTGCTAAACCTGAATATTCAGCTGAACAAGTGCTGACATTTCCCCCCTTTGTGGCTACTCTGTCATGACTTTGTCAAGACATCTTTCATCAAATTATATCTCATTAACATCAAGTTCTTTTCCCACAAACCCAGCCAATCCTGCTCTGCAACAGTGCTATAAAAAACACCAGTAAAACACAATTAAATAGGGAATTCTCAGATACTTAAATTAGCTGTCTTCTTCCTCTGCTCTCCAATTATTTGTTTATCCTCTTAAAAAAATCCCTGTGAATATGTCATCCAGTTGACATACTGGGGAAATCAAATACATTGAAACAAATTATTTAATAAATGCGTCTCAGTATATAACATTGTGATAATCACTGTCTTTTCCAGGCCTCTGTTAAACGCAGATTAAGGCTAAGCTCTGAGAGGTGAAGGGCCTGGCAAATTGAGCCCTAATGCACCAAGTACAGGAATAGAAGCAGACATAATCTAACCAAAGCCAGATATTTTTCAGAAGAAAAGAATGTTTCTACCCAGCTGGCAAGAGGCATCATAAACCCTTTTATGAGCTACCTAAACTAAACCACGCTTCACAGAAAGCAGAACCAATTTGCTTAACTTCACAACATGCAGGCACCCGCTGATAAAAGTGTCTGTCCTATGCCGTGGCTGGTAGAGATATTGTTACCCACTTTATTCCTCTGCCCCCTTGCCACCTTCCTTTTCCTCTAAACAGATAGCAATCATTATGAAATCATTTAGGGCTCAGACCGCATGTGAGCTGTAATCAGTCATTTGGAATATAAGATGACAAGGGTGGCTAAGTTGCATCTTTTGATGCAAATTGCTCTAAGACATCTACAGGTCAGGTCGCCAGATTAAGAATGTGGTTTTTCATTAAACCAGCATACATTGTTTTCTATACTGGTGTTTAGAAAAAATATTCAAAAAATACGGATTGTCAGCACCATCAAACTAAATATAGAGCAGGATAGAAAATATATTAAAAGAAAGAAAGAAAACAATGCAAAAAATAATAAAACCTGCCCTGCTCTTTAATTTTACTCATTTAATATTTAGAGGCATATCTGAATATATTTGGTAAATAATCAGGATCATTTTGAAAGAAACATAGCTTCTCAGATCAGAAGAGGCAACCTCAGCTAGACAGTTTTTTATTCTCTTTAAAATATATAAATAAAAAAGTAAAAGCCCATGACTGCCATATAGTTAGACAGCAGTATTAGTTAAAGCAAAGAGACCTCTTACAGATCCCAAAAGGTTAGGTGGAGTGTTATCACGTTGCCATTCAGTCTCACTCACGGGCACTCCTCCTGTCTTTTTGTTCCTTTTGCCCTCTGCCACAGGCTCTCTTCTTTTCTTAGATCCTACACTTCAAATGATCTACTTTTACCTTTTTGTGCCCTTATTACAGGCAATTTAAGGGCAATTCAGTTTGGCAGGTACAACATCGCACATCAAAGAAGATCGTGTATTGATGTCTGAATGCAATGACATGTTGTATCTTGTCATTATTTTCAGCTGTCACGACAAAATGAAATGTCTTCAAACAAGATAACTTAAAATGATTTGCTACATAAAAGGGGTCCTTCTGAATGTATAAAATTAGATTAGATCCATACACATAATATTTGGACACTGACATGTTTTTTTTATCTAAATTTGATCAGATTTAATCACCAGGAATTGGTCCAAAAATGTTACATCGAAGGCTGTGGGCTACTTGTTTCTTATGTCTTTATAAGCAGCTAAAATGTTTAAAGCAGCTTCCAAAATAAATAAATATTACAGCATATTGTGAAAAAGTTTGTGTTATATCTGAATTAAGCCATTTTTTGAGTGCAAAAACAAAGAAAATCTATCAGAAAGCAAGATTGCCACAAAGTAAAACTAAAGTAATTAAAAAATAAGTTTTAAAATAGAAAGGCATGATTGCATGTTGTCTTTACAGCTCTCAGTAGGTTGGTAAAAGCTCAACCTGCTCCACAATATCTGTATGATAAAAAATGTATGGAGAAGGCTTGAAATGGGTCATTGTCTACAGCATACAGTATCATCTTTAACACATGTGGAAACAGTGTGATGGCAAGGGCAAACATCGTTTCCAATTGCCCTGGGTCAGGAGTCTTTATTGATGATGTGACAGAAGACATACACGGCTGGATGAATTCTGAAGTGTTTAGTGATATTCTGTCTGCTCAGCCAAATGCAACAAACTTGATTGGATGTTATTTCACAATACAAAGTGACAATAATGCAGAACATACTGTGAAAGTGACCCAGGTTTCTTTTTAAAGGGAGGTAAGCTCTGCAGTGACTGAGTCGGTTACCTAATTCAAAGCATTTTGCCCTCATTGCTTCCCTGATGCAGCCACAAAAAAGAAAAACGATTTTCATTTTTACCAATCTTTAGTATCTTTAGTAAAATATCAATTTTAATTTGAAATACAGAATAGATGTCAACATGTCAATACAAAATCAGTGCCAGTGCTGGACACCAAACATGAGCAAATGGTTGTCAATCCTTGCAGTAAACAGCTTCTCAGAGAAACAAACAACTGTAAAGGTAAAGGAAAACAATTACAACATATATGCAAATAAATTTACAGACTACTAGGATGGACAAAAAGTGCTGCTACTGGAAGTAAATTTAATTGACTAACAGAGGATCGACCTGCAAATCAACCTATTTCTAATAGTTACAAAAACCGGCCTAAACTACTTTAAATAAACCTGCAGGGTTCAGAACCTGAATAGGTATGTTTTATTTGCTGCAAGCAAAACAAGAGCAGCTATATAAAGAATAGATAAAGCATTACGAATGCAGCTTTTCTGCGACGATGGACTCGCTGCTTGTTGTGCCGATTACCTGCAGAGTTTATATAATACAGGTTAACATTTTATGTCCAGTTTTATAAACTAGACTTATTTCAAACAATGTTATCTGTGATCATATCAATTTATTCAATAATTTAACTGAAGTTTAATTATAAATTAACACAGTGACCAAAATCTAAATACTGTAAGACATAACTGTATGTATCTTTTTACATTACTTAAATATTATCAGTTGAAGAGAATGCAAGCTTTAAAATATTTTCAGCTTTGAAAACAAAAAAGTTGAACATGTGTGTTACCAACATGAAGGCAGAACTCCACCTCCATCACTACTTTAGGCAAAGCAAACATTATTAGTTCCTATATCTGACCACTGCCTGAAGGCTCTAACTATACACATTTTGCCCATTGCCCTATCTGGGGCAGCTACAGTTGATGAGAGTTGACAGTAGTAAGGCTGTCTGCATAAAAAAAGTCACATTCTGACTCTTGATAATAGATGTTGCCATTCTAAGCCAATAATAGTGTCTATAATGAAATCAGTGGAGCAGAAAAGAGGCACTCTTTCATTTCCTTATGCGGGGCCGCACGTTTTGTACATCCCATTATTCATCAGGTCCTGGCTGCTGATAACTGTTCCATTTGCATCTGAATCAAGAATGCCTTACAACTTTCCCCCTAAACTCCACCCCATGCAAATGAAGTGACCTAAAAAAAGTAGTGACTTTATTAAGTTATTTGTGAGCAACTCTGACCTACTATCGAGGTTATGTTAATAAGGTAACTGAGAGGGGTAAAACTTATTTTCTAGCAGCATCACATGGATGATAATATTTCACATTTAAATACACAGGAGCGATATGTAAAAAGGTTATTTCTGTAATCCTTTACTCCTAACCTAATGAAGTTTTAGGGCACGTTATTTGTGTCCATACTACATCTTGTGCTGCCCTTTTTGTCTTGGCGTGACCTACTTACATGAACAAATGACAGGGCAAGTACACATCATAGAAAACTGTATACTCTTGGCCTTGCTTTTCAAAGAAAAGCTGACTCACTTCACAACACCGCTCAGTTCAAAGGTAAAAGTCTTTCTTATTTAAAATCTCTGCTGTAAGTCTGAAGCATACTGTGTGATATTTGTGATCAATCATAACTGCAGAAAAAGATTGCCCTGGCTGAAAATAATAAAAAAGATGCTATCCATAAAGCTGCAATCTTTTGAGGGATGAACTCCTCAGAGCAAAGTCTAGCTGTGCCAGACAGACTGTTGAAAATCTCAGTAGACGGACAGATTAATGAGCTGTGCCTTCATACACAGCGCAGCTAACCCGAGATTAATCTCGCTGCAATCCTCAGCCCCTCTCAACAGCACTGTAACGTAGCATATGGTCAATTACAGGTAGCTTTTTCGTAAACATACTTTCATTTACACATTCAAACTAACAGGGCGGGGGTGGGCATTGTTGTCGCCCAGAAACAGCAATGAATGCCAGAGGGCAAATGGAAAGAAAATGGGTGTGGGGGTTCTTTGAGCACCCTGACTTCAGGTCTTTGCCATTAAATAAGCTGGCACTGCAAAGGTGAGCTGCATTGACAATGATTTATGGGAGAAACACAATCCATTGCTGTTATGAATTGGTTTGCTCTTGTGCGGACGATGCTCACTCGCATGCTCATGCGCAGATGCGCACAAGAAGACAAAAAAGAAAAGCTCAGAACCATGCACACACAAACATAAAATCAAGAGGCAGCGGCAGAGCCAATAGTATCTCCCTCTCATCCAGACAAATTCAATTTTCATCCGGGACATATGTAAGCTGATTAAAACAGCCAACAAAGACTGGAGAAATATGTTGTATCCTTCAGGACTGGACACAATATTGAGTGCTGCTTTGGCAATAGCTTGCTTCTTCTTCTCTGTCCTTCTCTAAGTCACTGCTTCTCTCTTTCGTGACAATTCTGCATCACCTGATGGCATCACGCATCCCTTTCATCCTTTTCTGTATCCCTTCCTTTCAGTTCCTTACTCTACGACTGTCCTTCGATATGTCCTTGGAAAGGCAAACACATTATTCATGACAGGTTATGAAGAGCACTTTATGAGTTCATTCATGGGTTTTCTCTTCACTATACATACTTAAAGATTGAGACTATGCATGATTAATGCATTCACGACAAACAGATGGCAGAGCGTGATCTGCTTCCATATTCTCATGTTTGTTGGATCTATTGTCACAGGAGAGGCACCATAGGAAAGTCAAGAGGGCATTTTATGGATGAAAAAAACTAAAACAGATAATCTTGAAGATAACAAAACCACTTTTTTCCAACAGTTGCACTAGATTTTGGTAAAAATGAAATGACATTTCTTGTAAAATCCCCAAAAAACTACTTAAATTAATTGTCATATGCACTTTAAATACTCTGGAAATTAAGCCATACATGTGTTTAGGTGTTACATGTCATATATGACCTGAAAATGACTTTCAAAAAAAGTTTAGCAAAACAAAGTAAAGAAGTGAGAGCAGCTGTGTTTTCCACTTTGCACTTGTGGCTTGGGTGGAGCCTTGCCAGTCAAATGTGTGTCACACACACACAAATACACACACACTTGGGGCCCCACAATGTCTGTTTAGCCACCGCAATAATGTTGTATCACCAGAAGATGTGTGAAGAACACTTCTGCATTATGAATGCAGGGAGGTTAATTATGGATGGAAGGAGGGCAGAAATAATGCCTCAGACATTTCCATGAAACACACGGTTGGATTCATGGCTATAGAGCCAGTATGCACTTCTTGGCAAGTATCAAGACAGAGAGACTCCTTAATTAAGTAGTCGTCGCAGATAATGTTCAGTCCTTGTTGTGTGTGGATGTATTCAACCTTATTTCTGGAAAAAGAATAAGCTTCAAATGCATGCGTAAGATAAATGTGCTTAACTCAAGTTGACAAGGAAAACTGTTCTCTTATCGACAATAAAGCAGCTAAATTATTTCATGAAAAGCAATTATACTTGGCACTCATCCTTATAGGATGATGTGGAAAGTGATAGTGAAGACAGATGAAAGAAATCCATGAGGACAGAATAAGTCATTGATGTTGACTTCTGTCAAAATGTTCGTTTTTAAGGGGAAATAAACCACTTCTGTTAACTTTGTCTTTAAAATAATTAATGCAAAAATATTTGATGGGCTTAATATTTCTCCTTTTTATACATGTAGACTCAAAAGTGTTATCTGTGGGAATTGTCTGTAGTGGACTGCTGTTTACTTTGCAAAAGAGTTGCACCTGCAGCCCTGACAGATTTTAATGGGCTGTCAAACAGGAACAAAAGCAGTGTCTGCTTATAAAGAGGGTCAGAGATTTGTTTCGATAGCAAGAAATTGGGAGATGAAGACTGGGTTGGTGGCATGACTTAAAGAGAGTCAAAAGGATCTGTGTGGAACTAACAAAGGGTGTGCCGCTGTCTGAATTAGAAAAAGGCAAGACCGTTAGGGAAGAATGATGCTCTATATACCCATATATAGCCCTGTTTTGCTTGTGACCCCATGGAGAATTTGAGGAAGAGTATATGGATTATTCAAATGGTTTCACTGCTTTTGTTCCAGTCTTGACAACTCACCCTGTGCAACTTTTAAAGCTAACATCGGATTTTCCTTCATTGCTTATCATCTTTCCAGCCCTCCCACACTGCATAAAGAATGGCTAATAAACAAAACCAAACAATAAAACAGAATTATCTGCATGTCAGTCGAAATCTAAAAGTTATGTTTTACATCTGCAAGACTTGCGTGGCACTGAAATATCATCTCCGAAAAATGTCATACAGTTTATTCTCGTTTCTGATTAACATATTGTTGCTCATTCCATAATTGTCTTTCTGGAAATATGAGCAAGTGTCTGACATTGTTCCTGTTTTACGAATCAAACCATAAGTCCAGATATTCATATGAGCGCATTTTATACAAAAAATTATTTTTTTCAGCTGAAAGGTTGTGAGAATAACCAAAGCCCAAGCGGGTCATTTAGCCTGATGCTCCTTTGTTTATCAGCTGGTTTCTATAGCAAATCCAATCAGTGAATAATAAAATAATAATTAAAGGAATAATAAAAGTTAAACTTATCTGAATTTAAGAAAATGATGATAAATGCTTAAATGATAAAAAGGGTTAGCACTCCCCCTCCTCCTCCCAAAAAAACCCCCAAAACAAACAAATAAAATGTTTTCTTTCTGATACGCTAAGTTTCAGTACAAGCAGAGAGGTTATATGCAAGGCCTTGCATGATGTCTCCTTGTTGAAATCCTCAGCACTGAGGGCCCTGGGACATCCACATGGCCCATTCACCCAGCTCTACTAAAACATTCAAAGCTTTGCCTCCAAAGGGCAAAACTTTTGTTCCTTCACAAAAGGTCTGACCAGAGGTTCTCCCATAGAAGGAAGCCCCATACAAAATCAGATTATTTCCACTGAAATCCTCCTTTCTCCACCTGCCAGTTAACTATGTCAGCACCATTGTGTCCTCTCTGATAAAGCTCTCCAGTTTGGCATAATGGAGGCTGGATGTGCATTATTGCTTTTACTGCCATTTATTCTATGAGGAAAGAGGAACACCCCACCCCCACTCTTTCCCTCATTCCTTATTTTTTTTTCTCTGAAGAAAAATCTGGGCCACATGCCCAGAGGAACGCAAAGTGCTTTAATTCATTTGCACCTTTTCTCTCTGGCTGCCATCTCCAAGGCCTCTCTTTATGCCCAGAAGTGATTTGTTCAGGCTGGACCATCAAAGCAATTATGGCAGCGGCCTGCTTCCCTATTATGAAGAGAGATGACTGACAACAGGGGGACGGTGCGGGGGTGGAGGGCACTTTGCTTCAATTTATTTGATCTGAAAACATTTCTTTTCCCTCATCCACTTGAGCAACAAAACACAAGCAAACTCTTCAGATTATCCCTTTGAAATTTTCTGACCAAAAACATCTTATCCTATTCTCTATGTAACATTTTTCAATTACTTTTCTCACCTTCTAGGGCAAAGCGATCGTCACAGTTAGGGAGTGGAGGAGAGAATGCATGCAGTGTAACACAACACTGAGAGGCATGGCGAGCAGTGATGTGTAGCAATTAATGTAATGGACATGAGAGAGCACAATCTTTGGACTAATGAGAATGTCTTATATTACAGTGCAAATGCACAGGGTCGCCAAGACTCCTATCATGACTGGGCTATAGGAAGATGGCTCGCCACAAAAAGGGATACTCCATAAATGGATAATGTGGGTTGAGAGAGCAGCGTACGGCGCCACTAAGCCGATGTTCCATCCAAGAGTAATAATTCTGCCTGGAGTGACATGGGGTTATTGGGATGGATGAGGCAAGATGTGAAGAAAAATAAAGTATTTTAAGAAAACTGGGCATTAAAGTTGAATAGTAGAAATCCAAGGAATGGGGCAAAGTGAAGTTGATAGTTATGGAAAAAAGTGGAGTGAAATGGAGGAGAGGAGGAGCAAGACATTGGAGGAAAAACAGAATGACATGGAGACTGTTGTGAGGAAGAGGGCAAAAAAGGGATGAGAGAGCACTGTGTACAGGCAGCAATATGACACATTGGCTAATCAGTCTGCTGTCTTTCTCTTTCACAAGCTGTCATCGTGGCCATCAAGTCATCAAGACCTTGTGCCTCTCCCTCTCTCATTGACTGATTCTCCTGTTCAATTATTCAAGGTTTATAAGCATGAGCCATCTATTCCACTAGCAGCAGAGCCAGTAAAATAATGACAGGGTTGCTTCTTCAGCCATACTGACTGTCATAAAAGTTTAACAATTGTCAAAAGAAAAATCAATTTCCTAGACAGACTTTTGCCATGACCGTAAACATATTAATGGTGGCACCAGTCGTGAAGAAAGAAAGCGACCTACCATGATGGAGACTTTAGTAATGCAGAAGAAAATATACTCTACATGCTCTCTCGCTAATTATTTTTATAGTGACTGAATATTTACAATAATGAAATGCCATATTTGGCAAACACGTTTATACAGATATGTACTGAGTGTGTTTATATGTGGAGCTATACAGAGGCGTGTGGTGTACGAGACTGGTGACAATTCTGCAGCTTTAGTTATCATGCTGACATTTTCCTTAAAAAGCAAACCTGTGTGAGTCACACTGTGACACTGAAATCAGGTCAACTGCTGGCCTGCCACAGGGCTGGGGTTCATAAACATCTCCAAATATACACAGTACACACAAGCAAAAGAGAAAAAAAAACAACACACACAGAGAACAAAATGTATAGGAAAACACTGAGACACTTCTTTCCCTTATTTGTTGTAAATCCTGAGAAACATCACAGCTCCCATCTGCCGTAATCTGCCCAGGGGCAACAGTGACCTGAGCCACTGAAAGAAACTTATCGACAGCAGAAAGGAAAATAAGTTGAGGTAATGCAGTGTGCAGCCTCCTCCTTTACTTAGCTGGCAATGCCTTTAGGGTAGCAATTCAACAAAACACAGCAGCCTCATCAGGCTTCAAACTAAAGAATGACTCCTGTGCTGCTAAGCTATTTCATCCTCTCACCACATCCTCATGCCATAGACTTAACATGTAAACAAAATTATTTTAAATACAGTGTAACGTCATATCGATACTCTACTCAAAACAACACATATATGCATGCAAATCACAAATCTCTACCCTTTACTATTTATCTGCTTAATCCTAATCCACTGGAGGCAGAGGGTCTGTGCTGTAGTAAACTGTCTATTTTTAAACTTGACATATTACTCATCTCTTGGGGGGGAGTAACATTGTAATTTATGGAATTCATGAATACTGAGCTGTTGTGTTCCCTTCTTGTTTATAACCCCCCTCCCCTCATTCTGAGCACAATATAAAAAAATTGGATAAATTCAAACTCAGACACTTGGGTAGGATCCCCAACCTAATAAAAAAAAAATGTCAACCATTTCCAACAGAGAGGCTTGTGAAGCCACTCACACCATTTAGGACATATAGTTACAATATGTGAACATTATATTTTTTGTTTTTTTCATTCTATAGATTTTGTTATTCTAACCAAATGTTTTATCAACATAAATAAAAAAAAAACAGTTTTTCAGCTCAGTTTAACACACTTAACCCAATCTTGGCAAAGCATTCATATTTCTCTACAGGTGACTCAAGAAATATTCTTAAAATACTTTAAATCTAGATCATTTTAAAGATAAAATGTGTTTCACAGGAAAGCCTACAGCAATAGTTGTCAGTTTCCAATGTGGAATACTTTGTCCATCCATCCATTTTCAACCGCTTCATCCCAGAGCGGGGTCGCGGGGGGGCTGGAGCCAATCCCAGCTGCCTACGGGCGAAAGGCGGGGTACACCCTGAACAGGTTGTGGAATACTTTGTATTACTGCAAAAGTGGACAAATCATCTAATGGCAAACCTCTGGCCAGAGATTTTTACTTTCAAAGCCAATGAGAGCAACATGCACACTTGTGAGCAATTACCATTGCTGTTCTCTCTGTAGTATACAACAACAAATATGTCATTGTAAAAATAAACAATTACACTTGTGTTCATTGCCCTCCAATTGCACCATCAGTATCACAAGTATGGAGGTGTATTATACAAAACTAAATGCAAAGCTAAAAACAAAATGTAGGGTCATGTCCTCAAACAGAAAATAGAAGTTTCTGTGAAAAGTGAGCTATAATAAAGAGAGTAACTTAATGTGCCTGAAGGTGCTGTAAAAGCTTTGAAATAACGCATACAGGCCAAAGTAATCTGACCCTGCTTCCATCAGACACTAACTGAATAAAAGTCCAAAGAGCAAATGATAGAAGAGAGGGGTAGAAGGGAAGCAGCCAAACCATTGGGATTTGTACTAAGTAACTAAATGGACATTCCACTTTTCCCTTTCAAGAAAGGAATAGCTGTTTCAACTGCTGGAATCCAAATAAAAAGGTGAACTTTGCCCCTCCTCCATCTTTTGTTCATTCACGTGTAAATAACTTACAGCCCTCAATTTCTAAACTGCCCTATATGGACACAGAGATTTGTCATCTTACAGCATCCTTGAGGCCCATCAATAAATAAAGCTGACACAAATAAACAGATAAATAAATAAATGTGAAGAGCCTAGCAAATGGGCATCAGTCAGCATTAGTGATGGAACCATGTCAAGCAAAATCATGCTTGACTTGAGGGGTAGTGCCTGAGTGAAGCAGCATTCTTGCTGATTGTATACTCTGTGTGTTTGTGTGTACTTGTGCATGTATATGTCTATTTGTGTTTATGAGAGGTAGAGAGAGAGAAAGACAGTATGGGGACAAATCTGTCGGTTTTGGCCATGTGCCCCAATTTAACCATTACAATTTATTTCAATTTCTTTGAGTCTATGCTACTCGTAACATCCCTCAATTAATGCACTATATCTATTCATTCTATTTTACTAGTGACTTTTCCTTCTATAATCTTCACATGCACATCTTTGCGTGATGGTACAAATTTGACCAAATCCTCCATTTGACTCTCAATAACTGAAATATTCCCAAGATGCCACTTTCAACCAGATAAATATGTATTATATGAATGTTTAAATCCCGACTTCATGTCTCACATATGCAAGTAAATTTCTTTTGAGTCACATTTTAATGTCAGTGTCTAAGCCCCTGTTGGCTGGAGATCTAGTTTGATTCCATTTTGTTGTTCAGCCAGTCAAATAGAGGATTTACTGCTTCCTAAGTGAATAAAAGAACTCTGGTAGTGAATATATTTACTTTTTACTAAGGACATAAGGAACATTATTGCTGTCAAAAATACAAATCGTGTATTCGTTGCAGTTCAGACAGTTATATAAACTACTGCAATCAAGAATGTCATAAATAAACCTAACTAAAAATGTGCACATTGTTATATTTTACATGCAATACATACACATACACATTTATAACTAAAGTTTTCAAAAGCAACTAAGTTGTGTATTATGATCAGTCAATCACATCACCTGCTTCTCAATTGCACTTTGTTGTTTTTCGGTTCACCTTCAGATGTTTTTTATTCATAAACTGAAGAGTACATGGTGATTACAATCAGTATTTAAAAGTGGAGGGAAAACAATGAAGTGTTAGATTCAGCATTGCTTTTGTGAACACATTGTTAACTGATTATGCATCATTCATTTTGATCTAAAAATACTGCCTTCATTAAGGTCCTCAAAATCCTAAAATCAAAAGTACTTAATTAACCAAAGTAAAAAACATGATCAGTTTATAAACTAACAATACCATACTTGTGCAAACAAAAAGGAAAGGATAGTCACAAAAAGTTTTTACCAAGATTATATATTATATTATATATAATATTATGTCATTTTCATATCCTTATGCTCAAGAATAATAAATAAAATGACCTACTGCATGAAAGATCGCAAATTTCTTGACACATCCTATTTATCTCTGTATTTATGATAATTACCACCAGTCATGGCAGCTGTATAATCTTTTCTTAAACCTCAATATTATGATCTCGATATAATTTATTAAGCTGGAAAGTAAAATATCAATTCTGCTACATTCTGGATAGCAAATTGTAGATAATTGGCATTTAAGCCTGGACATGATGTACTAAATGTAATAACAGGCACTTTTTATGTTAAAAAAGGAACTGAGAAGAGTGACAAAATTGAGAAAGATATGTGGTCCTAGCTGTGTGTCTTTATTGTCAAAGGAACACATAACCACACAGGATGGCATCCTATTCCACACACAATATTTGTTCTCTAACTGATCATCAGTTGGCCCCGCTGTATGCCTAATGAGCGATAGGGTTTAATTCAACCGGCACAATTTGCCCATCCTTCAGCACTAAGCATGATGGCTTGGGTGAGATTCCATTGGAATTATATGAGGGTAATTTTTCAGCCAGTGGGATGGTCCTATTGCCTCTCTTATATTTGGCTTTCACTGGCATTCCCTTGTCTTTAAGCTCTGCAAGTTTATAGGTCTGTTAGGAATACATCAAATAATGAGTGGCATAAGTCTTATTGTGTGAATGTGCCCTGGGTAAAAATAAGATAAAACCTTCCATTATGGGGCTTCCTAAGCACATTTGCCCTCCAAAATTGATCTAGTATTGACAATTTACACTTGGGGTGACCTTTCTTAACTGCCCACATACTTGAAAGCCAATATTGTTTGAAGGGGGAGAGAGGAAAAACACACAGCTCACTGCAAATACTCAGGGAAGTTAGTGAATAGGATAAGTTGGTGGACAACTTTACTTGGGGGTTGTTCATTGATGGTCTACTAGATGGTAAAGTTGACCTTTTTATCACATCAGTGAAGCCCTGCTCCAATAAAGTGAGACAATACTGGACACTTTGAGAGCTCCAAGTCAATGACAGAACTCTGTCATTGACTTTATTGTCAAAAGGTAAGAAAGACAAAAAAGACAAAAAAAAAGAAAAAATAGATGGTATTATAACTGGGAACTCTCCTCCACATGAGGAGGCTTCTAAAAGTGGAAGCTGTAAAAGGGCAAAATATCATCAAAAGGACAGCCCCCTGTTGACACCCTGTACTCAAGTAGATAGTTTCACTTTAATTCACACAGCAAAGGATTTTTGGTTGGAGTTTAACAGTGGGGGCCAGGGTGAGACACAACTGGTGTCCACTTAGAGACTGACTTTCTCCATGATCAGGTTTAGTCTCTAAGAATTCTAAGAAATCCTCTTTTGGCAGAGTAAAGCAACACATCAGTTATGCCTCAATGGAACTTAAATGGTACATAAAGTTATAATCTATTTCCTTGATAGGTTTTGGAAAATTGATGAGGTCCAAAAAATGCCCTTTGAGTCAACAGGGGGGTACAAAGGCTGTGACATCATCACCCTTGGACATCACATCCTAAATAGAGTAGCTGTCTGTTCTTTCCCATCTGCCTTTCGCTTTGGTAGTTACCGGTAGTAAATATTCTTATCTATGAGAAACAGGTGATAGATTTCAAGCAGTACGTCTCTACAGAGTTCTTTTCTCATCTACTCTATTGATATCTCACATCTACTAAGCCATCCGAGTTGTAGTATGAGACCCTCTGTGTCTCTTTGCCCCAAATCATGTTAGCTCCACTTCCGGTAGGAGCGCTTCAAGAGCAGCCCCACTGAATAACATCTATCAACACCCTGGAGTAGAGGCCACGAGCTTGAGGAGGCAAAGTCCTCAGCTCAGAGGCTCCCTTCAGCAACAGTCCATATCTGATATGCTATGGTATGGTATGAATATGTGTGTGCATGACAAGCTGACATAAAAACCTGTGCAAGAGAACAGCTGTCAGAGAGGTTTACAGACAACAAAAATAAGATGATGGGTACAACATATGTGTGGGCAAATTACCTACTCGGGGAATAACAATCACTATCAGGACAAAAAAAACGGTTTTTGTCTTGGCATAAAATGACACAATACCTGTCAGGTTAATATATGTTGGTTGTTTTGTGAGTTTGTTGAGTGATTTGGAAAACTTAGAAATAAGGGGGGGTAGACACACAAGGATATTTTTATGTTCGAGGTAATATTCCCCTAAAACTGAATTACTATTTTCAGTTGACTAATTGTAATTTTAGTTCTTTACAAAAAAAAAAATCAGGCTACTTTTAAGAGAAACCAAAAAATTTCAAATCAGATCCAAACCATTTTCTCTTTGGTTCTTTTCAAATCTCTCCTCCTTTTGATGCTTTAAAATTTTATAAGCCAAAATACAGTAGGTGATTAAACCTTGTTTAACCTTACAAGGGGTTCTTCCTCTGGCCTGCTTAGCTGAATTAACAAGCAGGATTTTTAGAATTAGAATACTCAAATACTTAAAACTGAACGAGTCTTATTTAGGCAAGGCAAGGCAAGTTTATTTATATAGCGCCTTTCATGTACAGGACAGCTCAAAGCTCTTTACATTGAAACATTTTACATTTAATCTATATAAATTATTTAGCTTTGCTTTATTCACAATTAGAAAAGCTATCTACCTACCTTTCTACCTATCTATCAACCTACCTACCTACCCATCTGTCTGTGTGTCTGTCAGCACATGGCTGAAAACACAGCTGTGAATCCCTTTAATAGACTCAGCTCTATATGGACTAGAGGAGGGAATTTTTGATGGACTGACTTGTGAAGGTGAAGCAGGACACTTGTGGAGAATGAGGAAAGAGGGAAAGGCCTGGTTTGGGTTTGTAATGACATTGAAAAGGCAGTAAATAAATAAGATTGGTTTGGTTCTCTTTGAAATCTGATTGATGTGTCTTTTGGGATGGCCCCCAGTATGAAAGACCTACTGAGTCTGTGGCTTTCATCCCTGACCGAAAATCGATGAGCCAGGATGTATGAGAAGCTTCTGCTCTCTACCCACCAATCTCTTGCCAGAATCCCAGGTAACTGTCTCACAAGAAAGGGAATAAGAGATAAAGGAGTTAGGTAACTTAACTCTTTGTTTTATTTAGTTTATTTTATGTTTTTTAGAAAACTTTATTTTTATTTACATTGTAAATGCTGGAAGTGGGAAGGAAAAATATCATCAAAAGAAATAAAAACACTGTATGAATGATCATGTGTCACAATGCAGATGAGAAAGTCTTCTTCCATTCAGTGACAGAGCACAATCGAGAGTTTCAGCCCACACATAATTATAGTCTGCTACTGTGGTTGAGGTTCAGTACTCTGAACCTCGCAGAACAATAAGTTGGACAATGTCAGGTTGAGTTTATGTGCTGGAAAACTTTAAAAAATAGTGGTTACGTTAGTAGGAGGATCTTGGACTGAATTTGGGCTGGTAAATTAATGCTTCTAAATGTTTGGCAATATGTCAGATTTAGGCAGTGATTAGTAGTGAGTGGCTCAGAAAACAATGACAAAAAAAAAACATATCAATAATCTTTTAAAGCAAAATTCTGGGAATTGTTTTTTAACTAATGAAGAATCAAGAATCATATAAGTTCATACCTAATCTACAACCTGACCTGATAAAGCAGGGAAACTAATTTGAAAAACCTGATAGCCATTTTCTCCCCATCTGCAAGCTTAAGCAACACAACAAGTCTGAGCAAACAACTAGATACCGAGTCAACGTCTGGTGATTTTATATAAAATGATAAACAAAGAAATTCTCTGCTCTTATAATACTGGGGACATGTCTGCTGAATATCCCTTACTAGCACATTCCAGATTAACATGAGCCAATAGTTTAGGTCTAACTAAAAAGTCATAAAATAGATAATAATTTAAATTCATCATCTTTTAATACAAAATCTCACTTACTATATTTTACTCATAAAACTTTGGTTCATGAAAGTGTGGCTCTTCACAGAATTGATTCATGGTGAATAACACTGTTACATGCAACGTACAATCTGTAACAACCACAGTTTGATTTGGTTAATTTGACCTTTTACTCCACCAAGCATAAATCTAATTCTCTCAGCTGAGTGTTGCCAAAGTCCAATTCCAAGCTGATATGTTGCCAGATGGTTTTGGATTTCAATCTCCATATAATTAATAAAGTTTGTTTCCCTCATTATTCCCCCACAGTTTAAACAGACAGCACATGTTCTGCAAGTTTTCATGTCAATAGAAGAGGCACATCTTCGATGAAAGAAGTATGATCGCTAGCTTCTAAAGCAGGTGTAATGCATTGTAAACCTGTATATAATGTTTCTGGGTTAAAAGTGGTGTTGATTTTGCTTGCTGTATATTCACAGCCCCAATATTATATATATATATATATATATATATAT
>JBAMHV010000007.1:13150508-13178475 GCA_037177535.1 Pseudomugil gertrudae | reverse complement strand
CATGTGGCTTACCATGAGGCGTTTTCTACTACTTGCTCTCTGCGCGTCCTGAGACATCATAAGTTGCCACATTCTTCGGCGGCGTTTTTGTTGTCTTTGGTATCTTTGTCTTTGGTATCTTTGGCATCTCATCAGACTGTCTTGTCTTGCCTGAAGACGACGTCTGATGATTCTCTGATATAGTTGTATGCCCATGAGTAGCCATATCCCGAGCAACAGGCGAAGGGGTGATTGAGCGTCTTCCATCTTTGATCTCCTTCTGTGGTGTTGTGCAGAACGTGTCGTTTTGTTGTTGCCTCGTGTCGCAATCCGATGACATCACACACTTTTTGGAGGGAATTTGGAGGGGGGACCCCTCCCACAGTAGACAATCTCGACTGGTAATGGAAAAGCAATCAAGTAGAGTAGAGTACTGCCAACCCAGTAGAGTTGTGTAGAGTAGAGCTCTGTCGAAAAGTGGCTATGGTATTATTTAGCGGTGTCATAAGGTGAGTGGTGCGGAGGTAAGGTGTGGACCCAAATGCAGGCAGGAGGCAGATGGAATGCAGGATAAATGCTTTAATCTGGGAATGTTAAAGCAGGAATACAGGAACAATGAAAACTAATATATTAGGCTAAATGCAACAACAAAATGTAATGAAGACTAATGAACCAGTGAAGCTAACAGAATCCAGGGAGAAAAAAACATGCAGAACGGAATGACAAGAAACAGGTGGACTGAATGTTCCAAACAAAACCAGGTGAAACCAATAAGCAGGAAATAAAGCTAGACAGAAATACATGGAACCAAACAAGAACAATATCAAAACAATATCAAACTAAACAAACCTAACACAAACTATAACAAACTGAATGCTTGACCTGCTCCTCATTTGATTAGTTTTCTTTCCCAGTGTCTAAATATTTATTGGTCTTTTTTGTTCTCTACCAGATCCTTGTCGTGTTTCTCTAATGCTTTGTCTTTCTTCATTTTATTGTGTTTCTTTCTTTGTGTCCTATTAACCTGCTGTAGCAGTGATTTTTTCTTTTATTTCTTGTGATTTATTGCCTGTAACCTTGTCTTATTCTCACATTGTTTTACATTGAAAGGACCAGGTCCAACCAAAGCTGCCAGGCAGATGCGTTATCCCCATTTCACTCAGCCTTATTAAGCGAAAGAAACACTTATTGATCACTGCCTATGGGAATAGAAACCAAAGGGGATACAAAAAGTTGTTTAGGGTGTCTTGGTCATTATAATAGATAAGCTGTCCCTGGAGTTTAACTTAATCAATGCCCCTAAATTACATGTTGGACATGCTCTCTATCCATGTAGCGTTTAATATCCTTAATAAACACAATTACAATACTAATATTCACATCAACTGACATGTAATAAAACACAGAAGACAACTAAGTGATAAGGCAAATAGGAAGTAGAAGCCACTTAAGGACCTACATTTTTGGCTGAAGTTTCTGCTATTACTTCTGCCAGAATTATGAGTAGTGTTTGCATTGCTCAACTTCCTAGAGTTCAACTTTGAACTCGTTCACCATCTGCCACTTTATCCCACTGAAAAGAAAGTGGCAACAGAAGTTATCATTCTTTACATGAGCCTGATCTCATTTCACAGTGAGTGTCAAACTGGCATGCTGCACAGCAATGCTGAAAATGTCAAAAGTGTAAATCATTCAAATCAGGGAGTATTTTGAGTGTAAATAGGGAATGTGACATTCTGTCCTTTCAGCACAACTTCAGTACAGACAGTGACTCTTAAGGCTAATGGAGGTTTTTCTGCTTGAAGAAAAGATAGGGATTTCTGAATTATAAGTGTTAAAGGATTGCCTCTGAATTAATCTATAGAAGTAATGGACGGAACACTCTCTTTTTTTCATTGAATATATATGTATGTAAGTATGTATGTATATGTGTGTATGTGTATCCATACATATTAAAAAATATTCTGACATAAGCAATTGCTCAATATCTATTAAATTTTTTGCTTTGGACGTGATTGGAAAGAATCTCCTTCTCAAACTTCTGTGTATGAATCATAAGCAGGTATAATGAAGAATAATAATGAAACCAATGATTGGAAGTTCTGCCTCTTTACACATGAATAAGAATAGAGAACAAAACTGGCTAAACAGTCCTCACTGGGTTTGTTGCAAAACTTGAAATCAGATTGAAATCCTGCAGTTTAGCTCATGTGAACATGATAAATTAGATGTATTTGTAGATGACCCAAGTGCTGTGAAACAACATTAATCACTCTAATAACTGAAACAATTTTGAGTGGAACTATTCCACATGTTAAGTGTATATCTAGATACCCAAATAACCTTGTGTAATTGTGATATGCTAACAAAATGAGTAAACGATAAAACATTGTGGGTGTTAAAAGAGTAATATTAAACTCATCAACCACTTGAAACCGTTAACAAAACTATACCAGCAATGAATGAATACAAACATTACAGTTCTTTATTATTATATTATATATTATTTCCAATATTATATATATATATATATATATATATATATATATATATATATATATATAGAAAAACAACATGTTTAAAAAGTGTTGTTGTCTAATTAATTTATTCTGTTGAATTTTTAAAGACTGGGCATTTTAAAATGTGCTATAACTTCCAAATATTACATATTTTATTCATAACTCCAGAGATATGCATGGTGGTTGTTGCAGTAGGTATGTACAGCCACAAGAGTGAGAATGCAATACAATGAAACATATCTTCATGTTTATTTAAAAATCGATACACAAAAGGGATTTGAGACACTTTGCATCACTTTATGGTAGAAACATTATGAAAAACCTTGTTGTGAACCATGTTATTTTTCTCCTGCATCCTGGTGGATACCAGAAAGAAGATGACACTACAATAGTTCTAAGCCATCACATGGTACTAAATTGCAAAAACACTAAATTAAGATAAAAAAAAAAGACTCGGGATTCCAAATATTGGAGTTTTCTTACAGCTGTTCTATGGTTAAGCGTTAAAGAGTTAAGAAGAAGAAGAAGAGGGGAAAAAAATAGCAAATTATGTTGCTGAAATGAGACTGATCTTGACGCAGAAACATAGCTTCTCTGGTCGCTATCAATCCATTCTGTTCCTGTGAGTAGAATTAGTAACGGCTGTTGTAATTGCATAACACATGACTATGGCCCCTGGGGTTAGATTTTCCATCTTACACAAAGTGGAGAGAAGGAAATAGGAAATGCTTCTGGAATTGGGTGTAATTGTGACTGGCAGTGCCTAGAATTGTGCTCAGTCTGACACTTGAGGTAGTCTGGTTAAGTGCAGTTTAGCCTAAAGGATGAAAAGAACGGCATGCTGGGTGTAAATGAAGTCCTTTTGACGTTAGTGAAGATTCTACTGCGACTCTGACAGAATCTCTCTGGTGCACGCTGCTTGCTTAAGGATGACAGGAGGTTAATCAAGCTTTAAAGCATGAGATTACAACCGACATGACAAGTGGGATTGAATAGATTTGGCAAACTGTCTGATAAAACTGCTACAAGATCCGTTTTAACAAGTAATTTTAGGGACTGAAATTCTGTCAGTCCTGCAAGTCAGTAAGAAAACACCTAATGTGCAAATCTATTGTACATTATCATTGACAGTGCTGTACTATCCAAACTACTACACCATAATGAATTAAATTTTGAAGAAAAATCTGCACTTGCCACCACATACAGGCATGCATCAATCCACCAGAGACTTACTTCAGTGCCTTTTGTCACTCCATTAAAGAAGTACATTATTACTCTGTGAGATGTACTTAAAAACTCCCACAGGGATCAAAATAGAAAAAAAAAAAAATCCTAATGGCTCAGTAAATATTTAGAAATTTCACTGTTCTATAGCCGCTGAATTAATTTCCAGAATAAATTTAGGAAAAATATTTATGGAGCTGCATTTCAACAGGATTTTCTTCTCTCGTCACCTCAGAGTACAGAAACCATGCAGCTGTTTATCACACTAGAATTGGGCTTTATAGCAATAATCAGGGAGCTTTCAGTGCATAATATATTTTGGTAGCAGTGGTGCTCTTAGGGAAAAAGAAATGCTGACGAGAGTCTGATGCACAATACCATCCAGGAAATTGAACCGTGTGCCGATTTTTGTTGTCAAATACAGAAAAAAGGAAAATAGGTCGCAGGAATACAGAATATTAAAGAAAATATCATTTGTATTCAAAACCAAAGCAGAGAAGTGTTTAGTTATTCTTTAATCCTCTAATATCATATAGTGAATAAGTGTGTTTGTATGTGTAAGGATTTAAATCCTTGGGGATAGGCTGATTGGAGACTCTAAATTGCCCATAGGAGTGAATGTGTGTGTGCATGGTTGTCTGTCTATCTGTGTTGGCCCTGGATAGACTGGCGACCTGTCCAGGGTGTACCCCACCTCTCGCCCGTTGACAGCTGGGCTTGGCTCCAGCCCCCCCGCGACCCCGCTCTGGGATCAAGCGGTAGAAAATGGATGGACGGATGGATGGATTTAAATGTATTGAGCTCACACAGGTAGGCCATCTAGTCATTTTACATTTACCAGCTCACAGGACAAAGCAGTTACTTCTATGCTCTATACACTTAGTAAAACATTACTCAACTTCAAGATACAAATAAGCTATCTGCATCTCATTTTCTGTCATACTTAAATTTATGTCTTTCATATGGTTAACATCCAGTACTACATGATATTCAGGTCTTGCAGAAATGCTCATCTTAACCAACATAAGACAAAAACCATGTCTGCCATTACAACCCACTGGTGGATCTAATTACAATGTGTTGTGAACAAAGGTGAGTAAGATGGTACTTCCATATCTTGTTTTAGTGATAGCTTCCTCCCATTAAATCAGAAAAAAATCTACATTTTCAAAGATGGTTTTGTTGTCAGGAGGAAAGATTTCATTAAACAATGCTTTGACTCATTCTCTTAATGTGGTGATTGTTGGTTTAAAGTTAAACCAAAAGGTGTCTCATCTATGTAAACTAAACTAAACTAAACTAAAATGAAATTAAAAAAATCACATAAAAATGACTGTACACTGAGTCCTGGCATACATGCTCATCTATGAATAAACCAGGATAATGTCAGGTATTTTGACATGCACAGCAGCAACTCAAAAACACATAACAGCAAGACAACCTGCATAGTGTGAAAGTAAACAATCCTTCAGAAAGAGGGATATCTGGTGTGCTGTTGCATATCAGCTTGACATTTATCATTAATATAGGGGGAAAGCAGAATAATGCACGTAAAAAATGTGAGTGGTGAAAACATGGGAATCTATCCAACAGAGAAGTTATTAAACATTACTACAAGACAGGAAGTGATATCATGCTATGACGGCACACTCCAGCAGGTAGTGCAATGAAAAAGATAACTGAAGCTGCTCCTTAATGAAGAGAATGTGCTGAGTGAATTTCTCTCAACTTTTACAAACACTGTGAAGATGACACATTACAGGTTTAACATCTTAGAATCGGGGAAAATCCAGTCTATACCACTTCCACACAGATGTGCGTTATAATATTGGACTTCAAAGGTATTCATTGTAAGATTTACACCATGCCAATCTTCACCCAGTATCCTTTATTAGCTGTATTTTACTATTACTGAATATAATGACACAGCCTGTGTGGTTGACAGCTTTAACCATTGTACCATTGTAATTTTTCAGTCTAATTCTGTGAACTGGAATGGAAACACGAGGTTTCCTAATATTTGATCTATGTATCAATTAGTTTTACTTGCCATACATGTTGATAACATTTACCAGTTTTGACACTTGCTCTAATTTCTACTTGCTATACATACAATAGCTGCTTCAGAACCCATTTCCAGAGATGGACATTACTGTATTTTGTTATACCCAAGCAGAACACTAAAATATGTTCTCAAACATGAACCGTTTTAGTGGAGTACAGTAAATCTTACATGAACTATCTTTAAATAATCTCCCTGTTTTAAAATGTGATGTCTCAGTACAAGACTCTGCACTGTCGAGGAGCAGCTCAGCTTGAGTGTTTTGGCAGTAAGGAGGTGTTATTCAGCCAGGAGCACAGCATTTTGAAGGAATGTGATGTTGGATCAGGTTAAAAAAGGCAGGTAAAGAAGCACACACCTAGAGTTCTGTTACCATAGTTAGCACCCGGCCACCGAGAGGATGGACTGGAAGGGCTTTGATCACCTGTAGCAATGTGGATGGCAAAACAAAAAAAGAAAGAAAAAAGAGACAAAATGGGAAGGAGAGAAGGGGAGGAAGGTTAACAAGGAAAAGAGAAAAAATGCATCAGAGGTGACACATTTAAGATATTGGCAGAAACACTCCCAGAAGAAAAAAAGGGAAAACAAATTGAAGTTTGCTGGTACACCCACAAACCCACAATGCACCCAAATACAGAAATACAGAATGATGATGCAGCTTTTTTATTAAAAAACAACATAGGTGTAAAAATAAGTAGGAAGTGTGTTTTATTTTTATCTTTACTTTAGAATCATTCAATTGACCCACAAAAAGTTAAAAAATACTTAAATACTTAAAAAAATTTGCTTTGCAAAACAGCAGGGACATACCTTAATAACATATCATGATTAAATCTATCAGTGTCTGAATCTGTATTTATGGAATTTTTAGATTTTCAGATCGCATGTATGGAGATGCCAGCACCTGTGACACCTCTGCAGAACTCTGACTTGCATATCAATTGACCCTCACACTCCTGCTAGGTGGTAGTCCCCTGGGCATGGCCCATTCATCTTGCCAGAATGGAATACATTAACACAAGGATTACATTAAATCAGCCATGGTCCTATTGCTAAGTGCTTTGTAAATGAAAAAGGCACAGTGCATTTATTACGCCCTTCACAGTGACACTCATGACCGTGTGTGTTTTGCTTGTGTGTAGCTATCTAAACATGTTGAAGCTATACGTGTGCATCAATCTTCAGCACAGTTTAATGTCATGCAAGCAGTACATTTTATATACAAACTGGAGAGTAAAGTTTGTTTCTCAAGGTAGTCAGAATATTAAATATTGAATTCTTTTTGAGAAGGAGACATACAACTTTCTGTGTATTTTACAGTAAAAAAAAAAAACAATAACAGAAAAAGAAATCTTCATCATAACAATGCTTTCTCTGTGCTTACCATTGCGCGGTGTACGTTTTCGCCGATCCCGGAAGGCTGCTCCTGACTGCAGGGCTTCCATAAGGCTATCCATCACACCGGTTTCATCTCCTTCTGTGAGACAACAGATAAAAGGAAGCGAAAGTGTTTATAGATGTACATTAACAGAGCTGCATTAAGCACATCCATGCACACAAACAGAACACAATCTTTGCAGGTAAACCTGTCTGCTTTAAAGTACAATATTACAAACTGTGTTTTGGATGCCTTTTTACAGCAGATTTATTAACAAAAAGATAATCACTTTGATTCTGAATGAGCTTTAAACAGTCCCTCTAAGTGTACTGGTTCTGAGAATCATCAGGATGAAAATGTCCAGTGATGGTCACTGACAGATATTCTTTCAGAAGCAAACACGGGGAAGGTAAGTGCTCTTTACAAAGATTTAGTGTGGAGCAGCTCAATACCAGGACGCTCTATCATTTCTCAGTCAATGACACTAGGACTACCCTTCGAAAAACACTGTCCCTGGAAACCATTCCGGCTGTTCTGGCGATCCATGAAAGCAGAAACGTGAAGGCAGTCAGCCTTTTATGACACACTTACTATATGTATCACCATCACAGTATGTGCATGCAGCATATCACTAAAGTTAAAACAAATAAGCATATGTTCTATATCTAGGCCATCTATCTTTACGCCTTAATACTAATGACTCATAGAGCCGACTTTTTTATCATTCTGGTCCAGAACAGACATTATTTTAAACTAAGATCATTAGAGTGAGTTATTGTGGAGCTGGAGACTTGGCAATCAGTTCTTGCGCACGTATGATTTAACTTGCTCTTCCTCAGTTTAACATCTTTTTTTTTGCTGGGAATTTACAAATGAATGGAAACTTTCAACTGTAAGAGGAAACAACTGTTACTTTCAGCAGACAGCAATTTGAAAGTTTCGGGGTGATCAGTCTTTTGTTACTTCAGTGTCAGGCAAACTGAATCTATGAATAAAACACCTTGCTATTGTGGGGTGCACAAATAATTAAATGAAATTGCACATTTCATCACTACCACAGAATTAAGTTCACACGTGTTGTTCCTTCCTCCTCCAACAAACCACCCAGTCTGCTCACATAAGTAGAAAAAAAATAGACAGCACAACCAAGAATAGAAACCTGTCTTATGCAAATAAAAAAAAAGGAAAAAGAAAAAGCAACTCTTAAGTCGTGCTTTCTAATTTTACTCTCTATCTCATTCTGTCTCTTTTTTCCTCAAGTCCTTCCCAAGGGCTACTTTGAAATCAAAGTATCTGTTCCGGCTGTGTGCTGTGCTTAAAAGCAATCCTGATTAAATCAAGCTTAATTAGACCAGCTTTATCTGAACAAAACCAAAGCTGGGCCAAGTAGTGCTTATCTTGAATTGCAGCACTACACCTCAGATAGAAAGCTCATTGGTTTAAAATGGCGACTATAGGTTTTATGTCCTATGGACCCGAAGAATAATATGTTGAACAACTTGCTATATCAGCTCCCAAGATCTCTAGTTGGTTCTTCATATGTAGGCTAGCAGGAACACATTGAGACTCTGACAGGAGGAAAATGTGTTAAGTGGCAGGTAAACATTTATCTACAAGAAACTTTCTGGTATCTCTTTCTTCACTGCCTTCTTCATGTGGACCTGAGCATCACATGGGGCACCTGACACTTTGATCAATTTGTCCTACTTCTAGCTCAACTGTAGCACAATCCATCATTTGTAATGACCAGGAAGTGAGAGCTCTGGTAGACTGGGGTTCAAGATGGCACACACAAAGAACCAAAATGACTAAAATGGGAAACATACTCCCTTGTCACTTCATAGTGCTCAATTAACTATGTCCTAAGCTGTCCAATGCTTAAACTTGGGCATAGAAACATTCTCACAAATGAGCCCTGAGAGTTTCTCATAGAACTATGCAGTTATTCTTCTAAGACAAGGTAAGCATTTAGTCTGAATATTACTTGACTTCACTTTTTCAAGTAATCCTCAAAGCAAACTTTCTTAATTACTTACTGTAACATTGCTCCTTTTAGCAGACATTTCCTCCATGCTCCTCTAATTCACACGTCTTATTTTGAGCTGTTCTACCTAAGCCAAATATTCATCTACTCATTAGGAGCTATGATACACTTCATAGTGAGGAATTATCAAAAAGCTAACCTTTTATGCCCAAAGATCTTTCTCAGGAGGAAAGATCCTCTCTGCTCACAGGAAATTGCTTTCTAAATGGGTTAAGATGAGCTAAGACCCAAGACATTGAGAAACCCTTCCAGTAATGAAACACCTTGGTGGGCACCCTCAACCCACAGCCTTGAGGTGCTTTAATGATCTTATTAAAGCACGTGGAACTGTTAAACATGGCTGCAGCTTTTTTAACTTTTAGGCATTTCTTAAAAAGTTAAACCTCTAAAGATGAGAAATAAAGCTTTGTTAAACTCTCCCAGAAAGAAGGTGTTCATCTTCCTTATCTCTCTCTCTCTCTCCCAGATTCCTCCCTAACTCCAATCCTCCTACTCACACTTTACCTGGATCTCTGGTGGTACCTGAACCTAGAGGCTGAGCCAAATGTAACTGTGAGCCCCGGGGATAGACTCGGTCTGTGATATATTTACAAGCAGCACTATCACATTTTCTAATTAGGAGGAGCAACAAGAGCAATGTGCTCTCAGCAGGATTGCCATAAAAACTTCACACATCAGATTAGTTTTTGCTAAAAGAGAGAGAAAAAATACAGGCAGTAAAAAAGCTGTTTCAATGTACCAGTCACCAATCCCAGGAGCAGAACACTAAGTTGAGTGTCGACACCAGCAAAAGGGAGGAGAGGAAGGGATTGGAAAAGAATAAGCACAGACACTTTAAGTGTCACCATCAGGGAGAAAAACTGTAATGATGAAATGAGGTAGGAGGTGGAAGAATGCAGGGGGTGGGCGTGGGGTGTGGGGGGGGGGCAACATAAGGCAGCGAGGGAAAGAAGTGAAGAGTTTTTGTGGATGCAGTGGTGCGCGTGGTTGAGAGGGTTATTGAGAGGGAATAATGGAGCAAGGCAAGACACAAGGTCATAAAACATCTTCCTGGCTACTTGACAACTTGAGCTCTGTGACATTTAATTATTTCTAAAACATACACTGCAGCGTGTGAGCGCAGGCACATGGACTCTCAGCTACAGTTATACCTGCCACATGTTCAAAGTGTTACAGATGTCTGCAGTTTATTTGCAGCAGGATCAGCTCTGCTTATCAAAGCTAAATGTTTGGTGTAGATCAGGGGTGTGCAAAGTCGGTCCTCAAGGGCTGCAATCCTGCAGGTTTTTTAATAAGTCCCTTCTTCAGCACAAATGACTCAAATTAAATGAATTTCTAAGTTTTTCTGCACAATGACTTATAAGTTTGGATAAGATGTGTTGGAGCAGAGAAAGACTGAAAACCTGCAGAATTGTGACCCTTGATGAATGGATATGGACCCCCTAAGTGTAGATTCTTGATGGACATTTAGTGAAAAACAGACAGAAAGGAGTTAAGAAGAGGACGGAGATGGTTAGAAAAAGCAAAAAACTGAGACCATCTCAAAACAACAAAGTGTCCAATGCTTTCAGCAGCTAACAGAAAAAAAGATTAAGGCTAATTTCCAAAAAAAAACAGCTTAAAAGGTGTACAAACATATATATTTGAGTTCACATGATAACGCACATGATATAACAATAATCTGATTAAAAGTGCTTTCTGTGTAAAATGTAAAAAAAAAAATCTAAATAAATGAAAAATTGCATCAAAATAAAATTCAGCTGGACTGAATGGATCATATGATGTCATTTTAAATCACTAGATAGAACATGGGTGTCTATTATTGCTGTGTCTATACTACTAATTCAAAACCAATACGTACTCATTTTTACTAATAGTTAAGATCAGCATTTTTAGTTGCTCACTATTTTCAAGTTATTTTAGACGATTTTTTTTTGTCACAAGAGTCAATAAAACATTTTCTAAACGTGTTGTTTATTCATTCATTTTCTATATTGCTTTTTCCAATTCAGGGTTGGGTATGTTGTTTACAAACATTTTAAACCTTTAAAATGATTTTAACTCTAGAAAATTTCTTGTGGTAATTATATTTTAAAACCAACACTACAAAACCTACCTTTAAAGATCCATTATGTCTCATTACGCCATTGCATATTGTTGCTTTGTTTTTACAAAATTGAAACGAGCTTCCTCCAACCATGAAATATTACTACGGTTTCTACACTGACCCAAACACCCACAGGCGTTTTGTTGTGCTCTGTATCTGCTGGAGGCTAAGGGATATAAACATCACCAAGTGCTGTAAAAATTCTGGCAGAACATCAAATTGCAATTAAGGTGTAATCCACATAATTTGACTAAGCTAATCGCCCACCAAAAAACTTAATTCCACTATTGTTTACTCCAAATATGATCTTATAAAGGTTATAATGATTAGAAGAAAATGCTGTTTACATGGCTCCCTTATTCAGATTAAAACTTAAATTAAATTACTATCTTCATTTTGCCGTGCATCTAAATATACAAAGCCTCAACAAAAAACAAATAAAACAGAATTTCTTTTTCACCCCCTTTTCAACTTCTGTCAGTCATTTTACACACTAAGAAAATAAAAAGAACAGCTGTCACCTCAAAAACATGACAAAGCTTATCACTAAATCAAAGAAAAAAAAGTAACAACAAAACAAAAAATGATGCTGGGCACTCTTTAAACTCCAACAGCATGACACTCCTATAATTATACAACAGTGTCAACAAAGCCTGTTTATAAATTCAATTTGTTATCTGTCATCTCCTGCATGTTTTGCTAGAAAGAAGAAAAAAAACCAACAGTGGATCGATCGAGAACTCAATGTCTGATGACTCACATGTACCCCTCATGATTCATGGGGGGAAATAGAAACAAATAACTATATATGGAATTTTAATATAATAGAAAATTCTGACATCCTGTAATCCAAAAAAATGAACTACTATTACCACTGGTAAGTTAGCTAAATATATACTAAACATGTTCTCATGGATGCCTATTTGAATCAGTAACAGCTGAAAACAGTTTCTTATGAATGTTTATAATCACGGCTTTCTCCTCTTCAAAACTTGTAAACGTTTTTATTCAGTATCCAATACCATGAGCAAACTCTTGAGTCCAATTAGCTCTGTAATTGCATCTAATGAGAGCGTACAGGCTATGTGCTTGATAAATTAAAAGCCATTGTGAGAGAAGGACACAGTGAGAGTTTAACCTCACCCCAGTCGCCCTCTATGACTCCAGTCGAGAAGATGAGAAGAAAAGGGGGACTGAGGAGAGTTATATCTGCCTTTTTTCCTTTGCTTGCTACAGATTGTTTTTGAACATATTTGAGCCCATCTGTTCCCCCACAGATAGTCACCTGTGCAATTAACCTGGACCATTAGCCGTGAAACAAAGGCCTAGGTGCAAGGAGGGGGTGCTGCTTTGTGGCCAGGTGGAGAGGAGGAAACCAAACTTTCTTTTAATCTCAACCACTATCTCTGCACTCACTTGCACGCACCTGGCTCTATGTTGTTTCCACACCTGAATTCAACATCAGCCACTTAGATTTACACGACCACCTGCATTACTCAACATCCCCTTTCTCCTTCTGCACTGTTTGCTGCTTTTTAACTGTCTAGCTTTGAACAGAGGCGCCCTTGACTCTCCCTCCTTCCCTGCTGTCCCAGCAGCTCCAAAGACCCGGACAGAGAGACACCATTACTGCCACAGAGAGCACAGAGAAAACAAATGCCTGAAGCACAGCATTCATGCACCTGTTAGATATCATTCCTTTGTTTTTCCCTCTCTGCTCTCTCTTACCACATCTCTGCTGTCCAGTCATCTGACTGATGCTAAGGCTTTGACACAATAGCTTGAACAACTTTCCAGAGACTCTCCAGACTGCAATTTACCTCAGTATGTGTGTGCATAGATCCTTGTTCATTTCAAATAAAAGGGGGAGGGATGGGGATGGAAGGGTAAGATGGCAAATAAAAAAGACAAACTTGATGAGCAAACCCACTCATGTCCTCCCTAATTAAATTATGAATGCTCCTACAGCCTTCCAATCCAGGAGGAATGGGAGAGCAGCTACTGTGTTATTCCCTGTTTGGCGCCAGGGTCAAGGAAAGTGAGACATGGAGAGGGGGAAGGATGTTTTGAAAATGGCAAAGGTGGGCAAGAGGTGAAAGGCGAGGCATACTTCTTATGCATGTAACAGAGAGTGTTGGAGTTTGGTTGGCCTGGTCACTGCAGAGCTGATCTCATGAACAAAAAAAAAAAAACAAGATGTCCCGGCTTGGAAAGACTGGGAGAAACGTGCCGAGAAGTTGGATGTCGACAAGGGAGAGATGAAAGTGGATTAGCCGCAGTGGCGATTTGCATTCTGTGGTGGAGCAAAAGCCCCAGCGATGCCCCGAATAGCTGGATGCATGAATAAGTAAACAAACAAAAACAAAAATAAACCCTCCATCTGGATGGATGCTGCCAGGCCCCAAGTGAGAAACAGTAGGGAGGGGAGGTTAGGAAGATGGGAAGAGGGGGAGGAGAGACAGATACTTGCAGCACAGCCATCAGTCGTGTCTTTCCTCTGCTATCATTTACTTCTGCTGCCTCCAGGCCTCGGCAGTTTACCACACAGCTATCACCATCTATCCACTACTTTTGGCTAGTTTGCCCAGTAACACCACCAACACACAGGGGACAGCTCCAACCCGGCACTGACAGATGTTAAGTTGACACACTTTCCGTGAGCCACATGGGGTCACGATGTCAGGATGCCAGTTGGGCCAGGGGATGCCGCCCTCACAGTGGAGTGAACCACAATTACCCCTCTTCCATAAGCAAGGTCCTGCTAAAATAAGCTACAATATAGTGGCCCTGACCTATATTCATTTCTACTGACCTCCCAGCAGGGCCTACATTTAAATGGTATTTACTTCTAATCAAGCTTTCACTGTAAAGTTACGGAAATGTGTATCATTTAAACAAACAAAAAAAAAAGAAATAAAGTGCTAAAATTATGAGGAGTTTAGTTTCAGTCATTCATGTCTTTGTAAGTTAAGCTAATTACTTCTGATCTGCTCCTGTTTGCTGTATCGTTAGAAGTACTCCTGAAAGTTAAACATCCTTTCAGAACATTGAGTTATACAGTTTTTTCTCCTCTGTGCAAACAGAAAGCTGGTAGAGTCTATGGTTTTGAGAATGACATTTTACTCTCATAAAATTGGATAATTGAGAGAAAATTCTGTTTTACTTTGCAGCTGCAGTGTCTTTCTTAATGCTACCACTGGGAGTTGCTAAATCCTACACCTTTAATTGCTTTAAGGTAATCCTCCTCTTTCCTGCTGCTTTGCATCAAAATGCTTTTTAATGCAAAAAGCTAAATGGATTGTATTCTAAACAGTAAACAGGCTACACAGTTTTAATCATTGGCAATAATGGTAGGAAAAAGTGAAGTTTGTGGTGGGAAGAAGGTAATTTAAATCAGATGGATTTGAATAGATTTCGAAGGGGCCATGGAAACATACTGAGCTGCTACTAACATTCCTGTGTGGGTTCTACATTTTAAACGAGTGGCCCATTTGGAGAGCGGATGCATAGTTTTGGAATACAGATCAAGATAACATCTGAACAAAAACCCCACATGAGCTGTTTGCATCAGTAAAAGGCGGTGCCGTCTGGGAGAGCTAAATGGATTTGACAATGGGATTTGATGGTCTTTGTAGTGAGGGTAATTAGGTTTGATTGACTGTAAAGTGACTGGTGAGGTCCAGATCTGGGAGAGGAGATGATCAGTTGCATGAACCACCCACAAATGAATGAGATTCAACTGTGCTTCAGATGAATTAGCCAAGCAGGACAGCCATGGAAGCAGTTAGAGAAAAGAAACATTAGGGATGACTTTACATTTTGTGAGACAGAAGAAAATGGCAAAACTAAAACAAAACATATGCTTTCCTCACTAAAACTTCAAATGTACTTTTTTCTCTGTGTGTAAGCTTTCCTTAAAAACCAGGCTCATTTTCCTCATGCCTACACTTATTTGATGGAAATATTTTCTGAAAATGTGGATAACTCCTTCATTCCATCACTTACAAAATGATATTCTGCAGTCCATTAAATACATGTATTTCTCACATGCCATGGTTTCCTTTCCTATGTATCTCAGTTATTGCTGCCTGGTCTTATGGGACAAAGCACAGATGCAGACGTCTAGAATTTCTGTGTCGTCGCTGCCTTGGAGCAGATTCTGATTCTGACTGGAGATACTGCACAATCTAATATGCTGTTATTTATTAGACTAGGTGTTTGACAGGCAGATAATCCTGGTGCCCTTGTTCCTGTCTTTCAAGGTAATTATGGAATTCAGTAATCTGTACACAGCAGTCGCAGATAGTCCTTTGTACTCTTTGCTCTCTAGATGGAAACAGCTCAGACACAGGAGCAAAAAGGAGCAGTTTGCTCATAGTTAAGCATTACACTTACAGTAAAATGTGCTTTTTTTTCCTCTTAATTCATCAAATGTAAAAAACCAGGCCTGACAGCTATCAATCCACAGAATAAAATGACACTTTAAAGATTAAACAGGTGACAAATTTAGAAGCGTTGTACCATATATTTCATTGTTACATTGTTGGAAGGTTTGTCCACATTTGTCCTGCTCTATATATGGCATAAATGTCTGCTTTAGCTCTAACATCATCTTCATTTTCTAACCTAAACTGAGGAATAGCAAGAATCTCTCATAAAAATTTCTTTTATCTCCTTGGGTCTCTGACCTTCACGTATCTAAAGCTATCTCTCCTGGTAATATTGTTTGTCACGTCTGCTGTGCTGTGGAGGCACTATGCAAACTTAGAGCGCCAACCTGTCCACCCTGCCGCTGCATGTCAGCGCTTGTCTATGATCACCTAGCTGGCATGGCTCCGACGGAGGTATGCGATGGCCTACTGGCAGCTGTCAGTGTCACACAAAGCCATCAATCCACAGCCTCTGCACTGTCACTCCTGACAGGGTTCTTCCAGCCATGAGCAGTCAGTCGACTGCATAGAAATATGTCAATTTAGTTTAGAATGCCACTCTCATATGAATTTTTAGAATTTGCTTTAAAAAGCAAACAAATAAAACGAAGCCAGCTGACAACTTTAAAAGGAAACTGTGTGACGGGGATGTGCTGAAGTTACAGAGGTAAAACAAGTCAATTAAATAAAGGCAAGTTATTATGGTTTTCTAAATAAATGTGAATCTAAAACATTTTTAATGCAACATGTTATCATCAGTTCCTGATAAAGCTGAAAGTAAAATACTGCTTGTGTAAAAACTTTTATTTCAAAAGATATCTAAAAAAATCTAAAACTGCAAACTTCAGTCTGCATCCAGACCTAAGCTAGCTAATATCGCTGACCTATTTTTGCTCATATTTATTAAATGTGGTGCTTTTTTGAGAAAAGCCCATTTTTATTTGTGTAAACATACACCATTTCATCCTCGACGAGTGAAAGGTTGACAAGAAGGATGCATAAATAGAAGCTGCCGACCTATCATTGTCAACATGCCAACTGTTCTCAGCAGAGCATCATAGAGACACGGAGACCTCATTCTAGCAGACCTCGCTGAAAGGAAAGAACAACTAAACTATCACCAGCTTAAAAAATAAGCTTTAGGGAGGGAGAAACAATTGTGTTGTAATGAAGAATATAAATTATTTTAAGAGTAAACAATATCTGACATATGCAAACTTAAATTACAAAATCTTCTTAACATCTGTTGCTGTGTACCTTTAAGATGTGTGAGTCAGACATTTGAGCATAAAAGATTTTAAACATGAGGATAGATTTTGTGGTGTGTGTTCAGCTTCCAGATGCTGTGTGAACAAAGGCAACAACATAAGACATGATTATATCAGCGTTCAATTGCTATACCACAACACATATGCCGTGCCAGAGCACATTTATTACAAATAATATTCTCACAAAGCAACCCGATGTATGGATATGCATTCTTCTGGTGTCTGCAAGCTGTTGTAAAAGATCGGGGATGCTGCGTGGGCTCAGATTCATTCTGTGAAAATTGATGTAAACTAAACTTAAATCTTAAAGCAGCATCTGTGGAGTATTCTCAGTCCGTGTGTGTTTTAAAGATTTTTACTAAAACTGCAGCTTTTTCTTTAATCTTTATTCTTTTAAATGAAAACTCTTTATTTGAAGGTCTAAGTACCATAAAAACATTTTATTGATTTGGCAACACTCATTCTAAGATAGCGAAAAATTGCTGGATGACAACTGGTTCTACTTCTAAATACACTACTGGGACCTTTTACTCACTGAAAACTATAGATCATTTTGAATAACTGTCTCACAAAAGCTCATTATGCTACCTGGACTAGATGAAATGTTCCAGTGACTTCTGTTTCCTGGTTGGGTTGTGTGTTTATTCTTATGTGCTGCACGCCAAGTTGCATTCCGCTCAAAGAAGCATGTGTGCTTCCCGGCTCTGTTCAAAGCTTACTAAATTTGACTGGGATACGCATTTGACATGTAGGTTGAGACACTCGTCGCAGATGTGAGCACTGACCCCAGTGATGCCATTGTACAGGCGACCAGAGGGGCCTGCATCTCCCCAAAACTCCCCCAGAGAAGAAATGTCCAGCTGCTGCACCAAGCTTCGTCTCTTTACACACTCAGCAAGCTGCTTGTGACATGCTCTCTTTCACTACAATAACAATGGTTAAAATAAAGAAGAAGAGCGGAGAGAAAAATCCTGCTCTTTTTAAACATATCACCCTGGATCAGAGACAGGCACTGGTTCGTGTTTTACAGCATTCAACTGTCTTTTTCAGAGATGTAAATTGTTTCAGTTAATATTCAACATCTGGTCAATTCAAGAGAATATGGAAAATCCACTTAGAGGAAATTAAAACAAATGGAGTGACTGCGTAATGATTTCCTAAGCTATTTCCTTTATTACCATTTCTAATAATTCTCAGAGAATGTGGTTTGTGCTCTACTTGTCTAATCTATCAGTCAAGCTAGTTGGAAAAAGTGTGCAAGTAGCTGTGCACAGAGAGAATGTAATAGCAAGTTTTATGGAGTGGGAAATGGGCTTATTTTTCATCTTTTTTTTTCTAGTTTCCCAAAAAGCATTTGCACATCCTCCCTCCCCCATCCTGACGCCATCCTGGCAAAGCTAAATGAATTAAACTTTCATTAAAATTGGCACTTCATTGTTAATCATTTGCAAATGAAGAGGATTAGGTTGCAATTTGTGAAATGACATAAAATCTACTTCCTCAAATAAAAATACACTCTCAAAATTGTAATAATAACAATACTATGATCGGTCTTTTAAGCAATAATGTGAAAATCTGTAAATCTCTAAAATAGATAAGATAATAACCAGCATATAATTATCTTAATACAATAGACATATGTTTACTCCAACCGCTCAGTTATGTCACTAACAAATAGAGAGTTTCTGTTTTTTGTCTAAAATATGATCAGCCCGTCTGTCCATGCTGAGATTTTATGCAACTTTTCAACATTTGGAATTCAAAATACAAAGAAAAAGTGTTTGATAATTAATACTAATGAGACTAACTAACCCCTTTGTCTTGAACACAGTATGTTTTCCAGCCTTTGCAGAGAACAAGAGTGATACTTAATATGAAATACTGATGCAAACATCCCCAATAATGAACTATTCAAAGCACATGATCAGATTTAGAGCAGACTTGAAGAAAAAAAGCAAAAACTCAAAACAAGGCTGTCAAGAGGAGAGGAGTGGAGGTAGAGAGAAGAAAGCATCTTACTGTGTGTCCCAACCAAACAGTTTAAAGAGAAACTAAGAGACATACAGACAAACCACAAAGCTGCTCTGACATCCAACCTGCTTCTGGCTCAGAGTCAGAATCCCATTCATAGGATCCAATTACAGAACACTGCTTTTGTTTGTCCTTTCTCTGCTTGCATTTTACAAAGAAACAAGCAAGGAGGCTCAAAGAAAATGCTCAAGGTTTAATGAAAATGTGAAGTGAATGCAGGTAGGAACCTTGGCGGATTACAACCCAGTCAGCTTTGTGCATCTTGGATTTAAAAGTGTGTATTCCATAACTTCCAAGGTCACTGTCATTGCAACAGTCCAGCCATCGAGGTGTTGGTTTGAAGGACAATCCTCACTATCTCCAAGGCTGCAGGCAACGTTACCCATGTCTTCCTCATGTTTTATTCATACCAAATGTCATATTATGGCATTCAGAAACCAAGATCACAATCTGCACTAGCAGAAATACTTAATATCATACCTACTTCTCTATCCTTCTCCATCTGGTTTGCTAGAATTAAAAAAGGAGGATAGACAGCCTCCTTCAACTCAGCAATGTTGGATTATTAAAAGTAAAGCTTTCAGAGAGGTCACTGCCCAGGGAACAAAAAAAGGAACTGTAGCATGCATCAATTATCTTGGAGAGTTTCTGGCGTACTGAAGACTGTCTTGTCACATTTCCAAATGTGGCTGAGCTACAGAGAGGTCCTTGGATGGCACTGACATTTAGAAGCTGGTGAAATGTGGAAATCCCAGTCTGTTTGTCAAAAAATATAAATAAATAATGGACAAAAGACCAGACTGACTGCTTGCAAAGCCCTTCTGGGCTGAAAATTCCTTCACAATGTCATTGGGAAAACTCCACACACACGCGCACACACACACACATCCAGCTCTATCACCCTTAGTTTTTCATGTGTGAACAACTGCAACTTACACTGATCAATACGCAACTTACTGGCATAGCTGGAGGACAACAGAGTCATTCTAGCAGATCACAACAATAAATCTAACAGGCTGCCTGAAAACAGTGTCGAGCCGTTGTTTCTTACATGTTGCTTGCACATAACTGATGAAAATTTACTGCAGCATCACGATCGTGTTGAAAACAGCATCGACAGAGCAATTCAGCCTTTCAGTGCACCAGCCTTAATTTCCTGTCTTTACAATGTGACCCATACTTTAACCCTGGTAGCAGACAATGTTTGTATGCTTATTTGTGACTCCTTGTGCAGGATTTTTTAAGTATTTATATACTGCAGGGGGAATGTCTGTCAACAATATGTGGACAAATAAAAATAAAAATTCTTGCATAAGCTCTATTGTTTGGTAGCATTGAATATGATATGGAAGAGCTGTACATATTTGATTCCCTCACAGCTACAGAGAAAAAAAAGGCCTCCCACATTCTACCACATTACCCTCTTGTTTCTGAGTTCATATCTGTAAAGCAGAATCATACGATTCCCCTCTTTCCACTCTCATGTTCTCGTCCCCCAAAAAATCCCCACCTGCCTCCCTGTCTCTGTTTCCAAGGCGGCATGGGGAGAAGTGGCATACCTTTGTTCATGTCAATCAGCTGCTTCTTCTTCTGCCGGCGCTCCTGCTTCTCACGCTCTGCTTTCTCCTTCGCCAACTTGGCTCTCTTGATCTTTTCCTCCATATCCCTTTTCTTGTGGTTCTCCTTCACTGCTTCCTGATGAGACACACATACACACAGACAACACACAAACAGATAAAATCAGAATGTGGCGCCTGCCACTGTGCTGCTCCTTTATCATCGTCTCTACTGTATAGTGTACAGGAGCTGCAGAATGCCATCAGCAAATTCTTATTCAAGGATGGGTTTGATAGTTGGAGATAAGTGTCAGGTATAAACAAAATATCAAGCCCTGTGTGTGTGAATGTGGCTCCTCCCTCACATCTCAAGCTCAAGCTTGTGTCCTCTACTAGAGTCCTGGGAGCTTGTGAGATTCAATATCTTAGCTGTTCCTAGGGCTATGCTCTTCTGGATGAAGATGTTTCTCCAGGTATCTGATGGAGGCATTTCTCCAGTGTGAGGAACAAGGCCCCCAGTGTTCTGATAACTATGAGTACTACTGCCATTCTCACCTTCCAGACTTCCTCCAGTTCTTTCAGAGGTCTTTGGTAATTCTACAGTTTCTTGATATCTCCATTTACAGGGAAGACTATATCAATCAACTATATGAACTTTCCTCTGCTGCTTATCTCTAATCACAATGGCTGTGTCTCAATCAGCATACTAACACTACTTTGTGCATTATATTTAGGTGCGTAGTGCGTTCACACTGGCATTTAAGGGAAAAAGTCAGTGCACTGAAAGTCCCCGGATGCTGCTCTAAAATTGGCCGAAAATCTAGTGTGAAACGATGACACCTTGCACACTAAACCGACGCCATCTTGCTGACGGAGCGGAAAAGGAAATGCTGGACTTTCAAAATAATGGTGGCAAACAGTACGGCGGCGGAGGCTAATTTGTATAGACGTGACGGTAATTACAGTTCTAATGTATATCGCCGCTTGCTACACATCCAACCAATTGTTTGGGATTGCGATAACCGACCCAGTACATTTAGCACACGTAAATGTTAGAAGTTTTTAGCCGTGTAGGGGACACAAAATAATTATTTTGACAAAATAATGAAATGAATAAAATGAAATTAAAAATACTTTAATTATGTTATATAATTTAATTATATGTGAATTACCGCCACTACCGGTAAGTGTCAAACGTCCAGTAATCCATTTGAGACAGCACTTATCCATAATGGTGTGCACTACAAGAAAAAAGGCCACAGTGCGCACTCTGCACTGATTCCAGCACACTGTGGAATTGAAACACAGCCAATGTCTTGTTATATGGTCACCACCATTTTGTTGGTCTGGGTCTGGAAGCACCACATGATCATAGCCCTCTTGTTCTCCACTACCTTGGGAGATGTTTCTCATTGAGACTTATGGGCCTTCAGTTCATATTCTGCATAAATGTTTCTGTATGCTTCTGTAGGGAAATCAAAATTTATATCAAACCTATGAGTTTTTTAATTCACAAACAACAAACCAGCGCAACCAATCCCAGAGACAAACAGTGAACCAGAAGAACACAGATGCCTTCATTGCTGGTTTCCTTCCTCCATTTTAAAGTATATGCAAATCTCTGATTGGTGCTGAGTCATGAGGGTGTTTGATTACTGTTAGGACATTGCTGATATTGGCCTGGATTTGTTCTTGCCATTGAGTTGGTTTCTCAGTATTTAATTTACTTATTGCAGGTATTTGGTAGTAGCAGCTTTCCTTGTGGGCTCTTTGTGGTTGCCATGTGCTTGTGGTATGCCTAAGTACTTGAGTTCCTCCACATCTGCCCTCTGTGAGTCCAATGCCCTCCATGTAGACTACTTTTTCTCTCTTTGTTACTATCCCTCTTTGTCACCACACACACACACACGTCCTTCAAAAAAGTGTTCAAGACACTTACAAGAGGCTTGATCCTTACCGTGTGGGCATAAAGATTTTAAAAGTTAAAAGTACTGCAATACTTTAGAGCTTCCTAATTAAAAGAAAATGTCATATTTTTTGTTAAAGTATTGTTAAAGGATCTGTTTAGTTTTGGCTGAGAATATTTCGTACTTGTTTTAGTGTTTTGCATTGTATAAAAATGATTTTTTTTTGTGACATATCCAGAATTTAAGTTTATAATAGTGTCTGTGTCTCTTAAGTGATTCAGTGGTCCACAAAATCCATTTTAAATAAAAAATGTTGCTTTAAGGGGCAAATATTGTTATGAGGTAATTAATTACAGCCTTATCTTATTAAGTTGTCAATGAAAAAAACACTGAGAAAGGTTTGAAGGCTTTGCATTCCCCATGGGTGCAGAGCCCATTCAAGTGGGGAAGGAGAATGACTTGAGATTGTAGATTGTCACAAACATAGCAAATGAAAAAATTAGACCACCATGTTTTCTAAAGTTAGGTACCTTCATTTGTAGATGGAAATTTGGCAGCTGCACATTTGAACATTAATTAACACCGTTTTTTTCTTTTTATTGCATGCTAATGCAGTATTCCTCAAATCTGTGGTTCACTGACTGAACACAGAAGCATACACAGAGGACAAAACCGCCACCTCTTCTGCTGCTGCAGCGGTGTGTCTGATGTAAAACAGGAGAATGGAAGCTTATCAAAATTAAGATTTCCGTCCAGCAAGACGGTAGAGAAAGAGGGAAAAACAACTGCCATATCAGTCCAACAAAATCCATGTAATTGGGCAGGACAAGTGATTTTGGATGGAAACTGGTCCCAAACCACAATGTGAAATGTTTTTTTTTTTTTGCTGCTGTTGTTTTTGGTTACTGTACAAACCTGATTTTACACATGTAAAACCGTATGTTACCTCTTAACCTCCACTAACATTGTAGGACGCAAGTGGTAAGAATGCTGTTAGAGAATTCATAGGCAAGAAATCTGAATCAAGTGCCACTAAATGTGTGTGTGGAAAACATTCAGCGTTTAGTCAAGATTTATCTAGATCTCATCTTGATTATCAAGATTTTATTACTGATATTGTTTGCTGTGTGTTTAGAAGAAGACAGCTTCACACAGCTTTAAATTTATCCTGCTAACTTGTTATTATTTTTTACTTGTTATTGCTTACTTTTGTTACTTGTTATTCATTTATTTATATACAAATATTTTCATCCATGTCATAAATATTTAATTTTATTATAATAATGTCTAAAATGAGATTTACAAGAATAATTTGAGGTTACTGTGTATAAGCTAAAGCTGCTTCATAGTGTATGCCTGTGAGGCTACTAAAACTGATTTGTCTGTATTATGTCAATAAGGGCATTTACACCTAAATGTTTTAAACTTTAAAGAACTGTTGGATGTTCTACACACATACTGTATGTACCATGCTGCCATATTTCCTTTGACTAGATAAAGTTTCCTCAGAGGAGACCATTATATGAGAAAACTGTAACAGCAGTGTGATGGTCCCAGAGAAGAAGAACAGCAGTATCATCCCTCTCCTCGGTGACTGGTTGCAATGTCAGGAAAGAGTCGGGAAAAGACAAATAATCGACTATATGTTAAACTTCTTACAATTGTAAGTTTTTTCTTTTGCCAACAAAGAATGAATTGAAACTACATGACCTCTGGAGACCACAATATGTCCTCTCATCCCAGGCCTGAGAAACAGCCTGGAAGGGGCCCATCATATGTTACTAATATCTATGGGAGGTCATACTGCATGTGCTTACATGTGTATTATATTCTTATATTGCGCGTCTGTGTTGGAATCCATTAGCATCTGTATATTTCAGCTCATCAGTGATGTTCTGGTCACATATACATTTATGCTTGAGTCAGTAAGCAAAGGCATAGCCCTGTCTGTGTGCTGATATAACAAGTGGCGACAGAGGGCCCCTCCATCCAATGCCCCTGTGGACTTGATGAGTGTGTCATGTTGGCAGCTAAGACAGAGGGATTATGTGGATTGCAGGAAAGAAACAAGGAAAGAGCAGCTCATCATGCCAGTCAATAGCAGAGATTTTCTCCATGTCCAAGGACAGAAGCCCCCATTGTCACTGTCTCCTTGTTAGATGATAAGGGCAACAAGTGAGGCAGTGACATACAAAAGAGAGAGGTGGAGTAATAATACAAAAGTCAAGTTAAAATGAAACAAAGAAAGATTTAATAAAAGGGAAATTGTACATTTCTGTATGTGTGCTTTATGACAAGCTAATGATTTATGTTTCGTCTTTGTGGCTGCTGCAAGTCAATGAATACTTGTAAATCAACCCATATTTCATCACCATATTAACTCTGTGTAAACGATACAGCTACTCTCTACACAGCATATTGATTGCTTACACTATGCTACTGCTTTGATGCTTTGGGTGAGAGCTGAGTTGAATATTCTGTAACGAAACAGTTAACTTGTTCACGTAGTTGAACTGATGGGCAGCTCTGACAGCAGAGAATTTTCTGTCCTCATTTAGTGACAGGATTCAACTCAGCACAGCGCTCAACATTTACAGCACAAGTTGAACGATAAATTATGCAGATTACAAATAAAATCCTGTCGGCAAAAACTTATTTTAAACAAACAACTAATTCTGACTGTAAACATGATTATGCAACGTAATTATGTTGCTCTAATCAAACAGCACCACTAATTATCAAACTACCAAGCATGCATTCACTGTTTTAGTATTTGTCCCTTTGCCATTCTCTTTGACTGCACACATTTTCCTACAGGCAACAACAGATTGTATCAGACCTCGCTTTCTTGGCAACTCTCTATTTTCTTGGCAACTATATTTTGAATTGGACATGGAAGATGAAACAATCCTCATGAGACATGTCTAGAAAAGTATCATCAGGGCAAAAAAACAGAGAAATTTTAGACAGGAGACCTTGTGGTTCCTTTCTAATCCACTCACATATTCAGTTTTATGGGCTGTCACTTGCTATATTTTCATTGTACAGGAATTGTGGGCACAGAAAGGAAAAACAAAAGAATCATGAAAACCATATTACAACAATAACAAAATACACAAAGGCATCATATTTTGACTTTATCAACTAAAATAATATGAATATATATGTGTCTGATTAGGCTGCACGGTGGCGCAGTTGGTTAGCACTGTGGCCTCACAGAGAGAAGGTTACTGTTCGAGCCTTGGCTGGGGGGAGGTCTAACCAGTAACCTTTCTGTGTGGAGTTTGCATGTTCTCCCCGTGTCAGCGTGGGTTCTCTCCGGGTACTCCGGCTTCCTCCCACAGTCCAAAGACATGCACCTTGGGGATAGGCTGATTGGAGACTCTAAATCGCCCATAGGAGTGAGTGTCTGTGTGTGTTGGCCCTGTGATGGACTGGCGACCTGTACAGAGTACTCCGCCTCTCGCCCGATGTCAGCTTGGATATGCCCAAGCCCCTTGCGATCAGATTGGTTGGAGAGATGGGTTTCCACAGAAACACGTTTATTTTCCTTCTCTTAATTCCACAGACAGTGGACGCACGTATGTATACCGGAAATAAACAAAGCACTTCCCGCTTCTCTATTTATTTATAACATGAAAAACCACATAAAAACCATTTTCACTTTAATTTTGATCATATTTATGAAGTTCGATACTAGCTCGATACAAGCGTACTACTTCACTTTTTCAGCAGCTGAGGGAGACAAGAAAAATAGAGTATTGAAAATGAGAGACAGAAGACTGCGCATGTGCGTCATCGCGGCAGGTAAAGGTACCGAGCATGCACCGTAATGAACTTAGAGCAGTATGAAGGTTGGCACGAAGGATTTAACTCATTCAGCTTTAAAATGAGAATAAACCAGCCAAGTTTAATTCTGAATTGTCATTTTCGTTCATAATTTGGTGTTCACATGGTCATTTTTCATGTCTTTGAAGCAGAAATGACTTTTATTTGGAATTAAAACTCATGTAAATGTGCCTAATGTCTTAATATACTGTATGTGTGGCTCAGTTCCTTTTAAAAATCTGAAGTTTGATATATTTCATTTTGGACATGCCCTTGTATATGTCAATGATTTTAAAATATAGCAACTTTCAAATCATTAGTCCTTTTTCAGCACAGAGTAATTTATTACTAGTCATAATTACATAATGTTTTTCCTCACTAATTACTGTACTTCACCCAGAAAGGATTTGTTCATAACAATATAATTAATAAAAAAAAAAATAGGAGGACATATGTAATGTATAGGCTACAAATAAAGAGCTTTTTGTACTGTGACATATTGTGTATCATTCAGTATGATCAAGCTTAAATGAAAACCTTAAATCCTTTAAAGGGTGGCTTACTGTTTAAGCTCCCAGGAGGGAAATGTGGGGCGGATAATGTAAACATATCGATCCCAGGCAATGCAGAATTTAGTCAGAATCTATAAAATGCAAAGAGCAAAACAAAATGTGTGGTTTTGCATATAGTAGCTCGACAGGAGGAAGAATTTCAAGCAACACCATGAACAAGGCACATTCTTCCTTTCAGACTCAGAAAGGCCATGAGATGAAGTGAGCACATGTACACTCATGGCCTCTGTGTGTGCCTGAGATGGAGATTATAAGTTCTCTTACCACACCTTGCCGGAAAGCTGAATTTTGTGTAACCCATAGGTCCAAGATACCAGCAAAGGCCAGGCAGGATTTCTCTCTCTCTCTGTCTGTTCTTTTAATAATTCATGAAAGGTGTTTGCTGTTCTTCTTTGACCCTGCACAACACAATACAACTCCCACAGCATGGTTCCCTCCCATGCATACGAGTTTGGCTATCCAATGAGGGAGCACTAATATTTCCAACTGCTTAGATGCACCAGCGATCTCACACGGAGAGTGTCATCGCTATATCTCATTTGAATTTTACAAACACCACCAAGCCTGGGTTTAAAGCAGCAAATGTGTTTATTAGCCATCTGTTACAATGTGTGGCAAAATGTGAGGGGAAATGGCTTCAAGAAGTTATAGGTTACAGGCTGTGAGACTTCTGCTTTGTGGTTTTCATGTATTCCCATATTGATAGGTGACCTGCAAGATTTGCCCCAATGAATGTAATGACTGTGTCAATGTGCGTAAAAATATTCAGCGGAATCTCTGTTAGAGCTCCGTCTTTACTGTGATTGTGATCTTTTCTCATATTGTGAAGGAATTAGTAAGCTTTAGAATTATCAAATAGGCTCAGAAGTGGATGGATGCTCCCACACACACAGACACACACAAACCACAGCGCTAATCTCGTAGATACTCTATCTTGCTACTCTGTGAACCCAGTCTGAGTCTTTTGGTCATATTAGAAAGTCGCTCAATTAACAAGGAAGACTGTTAGCTCATCCCAGCCCATCTGCTGTGCTTTGATAACTCATTAATGGAAAAAAGGGA
>JBAMHV010000007.1:13130281-13150408 GCA_037177535.1 Pseudomugil gertrudae | reverse complement strand
CCTTCCTAGGTTACTTTCCTTCCTCCCTTTTCTCCTCCCCCCTCTTTTGTATTCTCCCTCATTCCTACGCTCCTGGTCAGGATTACATACACACACCCTGTGATTGCATTTCACTCATTCTATTTAAGAATAAGTCAGCAGCATTAAATTAACAAATTGTTGGACTATTCGAAAACTGATTCTATGCACTAGAATCAAATAATATTTCATTGGCCACTGGAAAAAGAAAGCAGGGTGGGAGTGAGGGCGAGACAGAGAATGAACAGAAGGAAAATAGAGTTAATGGATTCTCTTATCAGTTACATTCAGTTCTGTGAGGACTGTCTGTCAATGCGTTTACTCAAATGCCTTATGTCGGTCGGGTGCATTAAGCCCGAGCGTTTTAGTAAAAGCAATTTAGGGTGACTGTATTGCAATGAAATTCTTTAATACAGCAGATGCTTTGTGCTGAGAATGAATTACACAGGGCAAAGCAACAGAGACAGAAGTTAGCAGGGATGTTTTGTCTGTGTCAAACAAGTCAATATCTCATATTGAGAAGAAAAAAAAAAGAATGAGGCATATCGGGCAAGTCAAGAGGTTCAATTCAGTTAAAATATTAACTGACTATGTCATAAAATGTATTTGATTTGCAGTTTGCAACAATCAGCAAAGACTGATGAAGGTCAGCTTTTTATAAGCAAGAGTCAAACCTGTCTCCTAAATTCCTTTTAGAAAAAGTAGATAGAAAAAAAAACATTCAATTGTGCTCCGAACAAACTAACCTAGTTGTTTCACAAGATAAGGAGAAAAAAATGTAGAAACAACCACTGATTCCTGGTGCTATGAAATCAGATAGGATTAGCCTTTCTGTCAGCAAAGATGAGGAGCCAAAACTATAAATAATATCTGAGGAATATGGTGATTAAAGGATTGTTTTTGTATGAATATATTAGCAACACTATATCCTACTTACTTCCCTCCCCTTAACCACAGTAAGAAAGTTTAAATCTGTAATAAAATATTCATATAAAGGTATTTGCTTGAGAGAATAATTTATTTTCTTGGGTAGATGCCTCTTTTGGAGATATGCAGTGCTGGAATCCTTGAGGGAGTGTTGTGTTGTGTGCTTGTGCATTTTGATCAGTGGGAATGAGAAGTTGGTTTCAGAGGGGGATAATGGTAAAGAGAGAAGGATTCCGACAAGGGGACCTTGCCATTTACATTAATGGATTGTGAAGAGAGAGGTTGTATCCTGTCTGGACAGCATGTCATCATCCTGACACCAGGAGCTTTCGGGGCGGTACCAGAGGGGATGAAGAGATAAAGAAGCAAAGACACTTGAATAAATAAAGGACTCTTCGATAAAAAGGTTACTCTTCCTCAAAGGTGATGTAATGTTTAGCATACACTACTGCTAATGTTGCCTATATTATTACTAAACTGATTGCAGCAATTATGTAAAAAATAAAAAATCTATATTTTAATAAACATTATATTTAAATTAAACAACTGTTTTTACTTTAACAGTTCCTCTGATTGTTAGATACATGTATTCACAAAAGGTATGCATTATTATCAGAACATAAAATAGTGTGACATTCTTTGGATATTACACAAAAAAAAAGATGCCACAAAAATCAAGTTTAAACTGGAGTTAACCGGGTTGTGCTGCTCTTCTTTTGAATGTTGTATTCTGTTTTTATAATTTCCTTCTGGTTGCATCTTATTCCTGACAAAGTACATGAAGTTTTTTTAATCATTAAAAAGTTTTTAAAATGAAAAAGTTTGAAGTTATTGATGCAACAAAAAAGTCAAACTACAGACATACAAACATGAAATTCCAGATAGCGCTCTTCATTCTGTAAAGTTTCATACATCGTACAGCAGCAATGTGTAGATGGCACTTACACATTTCTGTCCTTTTTGTGTTGGTAAGACTGACTTTCAAAGAAATAGTGCATTTAATAAAATGCTGCAAACAGAATTGGTTCTATATTAAACACAACTATAATTTACAACAAAGAAACATGGAAAAGCTTTTTATACAACTCTAAATCCACAAAAGTTGGGATGTTGAGTAAAATGTGCACATTAAAGCTTGTCTTTGTTGAGTTTATCTCTATTTTTGTATCCCTCATCTTCCCAAAATGTGTCTATTTTCCTCCCCATACTAAGAAAAAGAGTGCTGGTTACTGGCTGCGCCTCAGTATGTCCGATTCTGTATGTTATGTCCGTCTGTTCTGTGTAATCTTGGATTGGCTGTACTGAAATGTTAATTTCGTTGGCTCAGTAATAAAAGTATATCTCATCTTATAATCATTTTAGTGGTGTAAAAAGGGACATTGTAAATTATTAAACAATCACATATGGAAGGAAGTAAATCACCAGGTTAGTCATTCTGTGTTGATTGGAGTTATGATTATAATGTTGCTGAGTAATGCAAGAAAACAGCAGGAATTTTCTCTCTGTATGTTAGAGCAAAAGAAATCATCAGAAATCTGTAGAAAGGGTCCAAAAAAAAAAAAAGAAAGTGTTGTACTCAGTGAAGTAAAAACCTTCTGAATTTAACATTTTCACTATGTTTTGTGATGCATGAAGAGACAGAAAATTGTTCACAAAGTGATGGTTATCTTATATTCAAGTCAGAGTCATAAAATGAATGTGTGGAGTTTTAAATTGAATGATTTCAGCACATAAGGAAAGGTGAGATGCTCTCGAAGTATATTGTGTAAGATTTGCTTCTGAAGCAATTTCACACGTAGAAAATATGATAATAATTTTCACATGTTGTCACCATTTGTCAGGACCTAAGGCAATATCTTTTCTATTTAATTTAACTACAATAGCTGTTCTCATTTCAGTGACACCTAGTGTGTAAGCATGTACAAGAGCAAGTGAATGTGTTAGTGGTAATTCTTATTAGCATGTATATTGTGTATTTATTTTGCAATACTGAAACACACAAAAACTGGTCATATGACTGAATGCATATCATAATTTATACTCACCATGAAGAGGATACGGAAATTGGCCAAATCTCCGAAGAAATCTTCCACGCTGACAGAATGGGGGTCAAAGGCAAAAAAGCTGCCAATGTTCTCGTAGTGCTTCTGCATAGTTTTGTGCATGGTGGACAGTTTTTCATACTGCTCCCGAGCATGTTTGCTGAAGCCGTGAAAAGAACAGAGTCAAGGAAAAAGTATGAAGACACACCTCAAACACATAAACACATTCAAATTGTAATGTGAGCAAAATGCCTTGCATGGTTATCTGTAAAAAACTATCCCTTTCACTAGTGTTATAGTATTCAAAAGGCCCACCAATGTCAAGGTCAGCAAAACAAAAAACTGGATAAAGAAGGGTCAGAAACAATCCAATGTGCCATTAAAATAACCTCTCCATCTCACTTTGGAGTCAGTGGCATGGAGAGCTAATAGCTGCAGCCCTGGTGTAATGGAAAGGTGTTTTGTAGTCAGCAGCATGACACAGATGGTTGCTGGAAAAGCTGATTGCAGTCATTGTTCTATTGTTTCGCACAACAACAGTGGGGTCAGGTTGTTTTGAACCTCACGGCTCACGTCGCACTGTGTAATTTACTGAACAGGCGGAGCACTTTTCTCCTGGCGAATGACTATTGACAGCCAGCATCAGTTAAGCATTATCGCCGCAGCCATTGACCTCATAGAGACTGCACTTGGGCACTACAAGACTTGCATAGCCTGGGTGGGATGAGAATGATGCAATACAGATATAACTACCAATCTGCACACACCCATATGCATGCTTTGTCCATCATACATTTTTATGTCTTTTATGTCTCTGACCATGAGTCCAATTGAGCTGTAAACTACACTGATGTCAACATGGTTTAAAGTCAATTCAGAGGTTTTTATAGTAAACTTCAGTCAACCAATACAAGTTGACCTTGCGATCACCACCAATGAGACAGAAGACAGAAAGATGGAATCTAAAACAGATGCCAAAGATTTTTTCATTCCCTGGAGAAGAATACATGGAAACAAATCTTTACAGACAGAAAGCTGCTAGATTTATTCACTAAACATGACTAAAACATATAGATTAAATAGACATCTTGAAAAGCATGTACACACTGAGACTTTTAGGACATTTGATCTGAACCAAACTTTAAATTGTGAATTTGTGAGCAGCTATTTGGTCATATAATGTGGGACTAAACTAACAATTCAGGTTTAAAAATAACTGTACTGAAGTTGTGCTGTGAGCTTTACAGGAACTGAGGCAAGTACTAGAAGTAAACATGTCACCATTAACTTGCAGCAAGCTGCCCTGTGAAGTGTGGCATTCTATTACTTTGTTCATTTTTAAACTGATCTTCAGTTTTATTTCCAGCACAGTCTACCTACTATAGGAAACAAAAAGAAGTAAAATATTAACTTGGATCAATGCAAGACACAATTGTTTAATAAAATAATGTGGAATATATAGATTTTTTCTTAAAGATAGCAGCTTGCAACTCTGTGTATCATGGATGCCGTTGCATGCAATTAGTGCTCTTTTGCTGTCGCCTTGGAAACACGTACAGTCTGGTGATACAGCATGTGGCCTGTGATTGCCAGGGCCACACAGTTATCAGGATACCGTTCTTTTTTAACAGTCTGACATTACTATGTGAAGACCCCCCTTTCTCTATACTATTTTACTGCCACTTATTGTTTCTCTGTTCTGGGAATTTACTCTCACCCCCTTCCCCATCCTAATATGGCTATACCTGGTAGATTGGATTAGCTTTCAAGAACTATCTTTATCTATCTGAAAGTGGGACAGTCTACACACTGGACAGTGGATGCATCCTTCTACCTCTCCCCGTTTCTATTGCCATGTCTACCTGGACCTTATTTACCCTCATTGCTTCTGTCAGACTGATGTTATGTCTTCCTTTATACACCTATCTTGCTATTGTTTTCTCTGTATAAACTCAAAGGGTCCAACAGAAAGATGTAAAAGTGAAATATTACTAAGTTAACACATCTTTTCACAACAGAACTCCTGGAAAAACCTAGGCTGCACTAGATTTATGTCCATTTAGTAAAGTTATAAAATGATCTATGCAAAGAAAAATAAGAGTTTAGTTCAGTGTACTAGAACCAGCCATATGGTGTACCTAAAGCAAATATACAGCCTTGGTATTTAATCCAAAAATACCAAGGCTGTTAGCTTTGAAAGCTACAATGAGTTATTGCTTTTGATAAACCTAACTGTAATAGAGATTCCAAAATATAAACTTTAAAAAAAAAATAGAAATATAATATAAGTAGCATATAGAACTGTATGATTAATAAATTGGAATCATGTGTCAGTTAGTAACAAATGGCATGTCAACATAGTTCAGTAGTAGCATGGGAATTCTTATTAACCATATTTACATACAATATTAAGTCTGTTGTGCCTTTTAGCTCAGGATATGTTCAGCTTGGAACTGTTGACAGTCTTGCTGAATGAAAATATACAGACAATCTGTTTCATGTGGCTTATGCATTCTTTTTTTTTGCTCCACTTTCCTCCCTTCCTCTCTCCTCACTGATATACACACGAATGCACTGTGGTAGATGTGTCCCGCTGGGGACTGGACTGAAGCCGGCTGGGCTTTTGCTCCTCACATTTCCACATCAAAGACATGTCATATTGATGGAACCTGACGCACACTATCCTGCAGCAACACAACCTGTATGTTAGATTCTGCATCCAGCATGCATACAAATACAGAATAAAGTAAATTTACTCACACACCTGTTTATCTAACCTGCACAGAGTCGCGCAAGTCACACAACCATTCTTCGACTGTCTCTCTGTCAGGTTCACTGCTATACTTTCCACCTAGTATCTCACAGTCAACCCCCACCCTTTCTCTCTTCCTTTTTTATTCCTGCCCACCCATATCTCAGTCAACAAACCTGTAATCTCATCATAATTCTCTTTCTACATTATCACTTGATATTTTCTCCATTTTATTCTTGAACTCAAACAACAACTCCACTCTCTCTCTCAGTTATCCAGGAAAAAAATCCCACCCCCCAAGTATTAATAAACAGACTTACTGGATGTCTTGGTCTACAACTACCACTTAACTAGTTAGCTGTTGTCCCTTTATTGTGAGGTGTTTCTTCTCTGGGTGTCAGATTTTACAGAACTTGGCACACATACTTAAATTGCAGGGTAGAAAAATGGCAACAAGAAAAAGCAGATTAATTTTGTGGAAAGCAGAGATGAAGTACAACATCATTACAGACCTGGCAACACACCAGCAGAGCCAGCATTTATAGTGGAGGTTCCGGGAAAGCACACAAACTGAGAACATACCTATCAGAAGTAACGGGAAGGCAGACACTGTGTAGTAATCTCAGCAGTGTTGCAGTGATAGGATTAAGAAATAACATGATATATGCCCATTTCCACATCTGGTACATTATCTAAGTTTCTCTAGAGAAAGCTGGAATAATTGGTTGCAATTTTACATTTTAAGTTGGAAACTGAGCCCCCAGATGGTAGGCAAGCAAAATATTTAAAAGCTACATTCTGTATTTGGGAATCAACATCAAATGAGTTTTCCTGAGTTCAAATTAACTCCTTCCCTATGTGCTGTAAACTGAGATATCTGGTAATGATGGTGTTGATGTTAATGACACACCACCCGCTTCTCAGAACACCTGTCATTTTCCTGGGATCTTAAGATAATTTCACCTCAATATTATCTGTATGACTCATGTTTTGCTGATTCAATAAACAACAAATTTGTCTGTGATATGAGAAAATCAGAGCATATATTTATTTCTGTTTTATTGACACTTTTATTATTCAAATTGGGCCATTCTTTCCATACATTTCTGCATGACATTGGAACAAATGCTTTTAAAAAAATTAAATGAAGTGAGCTACATCAATAAGTCTTGACATCTCCAGTTTCCAAAACTGAGCTTGTCCTTGTAAAAATCCAGATTTAGTTATTTCTCTTGCCCCAGTGTCCTCATTACTACGTTTAATCAGTCACTGCTTATCAAGTGGTTGACATGCCAAAAAGAGCACATTTAACATTAGTAAGCTGTGATTAGGGACAAATGTTTTAATGCCACAAAGTGACATCACAATTATATCCAAGTCAGATTTACTGCTCGTTTTTGTTGCCAGGCTGTTCAATGTCATTACAAATCTTGGAGAAGAGGAATCAGTTTACAGGTCAAAACAAAGTAAAAACAGTTTCTACAATGGTCACCTATGAGGATGGCAATAAAGTACTAGGTTTGTTTACCTGTGTGCATGAGAGAGTTATTAAAGTGCAGCATAAAATCCTACGGTGGGAGCCCAAAAAGCTTCCTTAATAAATCTCCTGTAACCTAGTTCCATTAATGTTTATTTAATGCTTTTCCTATGTGCTCACTGGTCTCTCCATCCAAGGCCCCACACTAAGCCTGCTTTTCTCCAAACCCCACCAGCCCTGCTCCCTTTATCCCCATACCTCCTGCCAGCAGCCCCTGTGGGCCAAATTACACCAAGGCTGCCCACTGACTGGACATAACCCGTCATGTTGACAGAGAGAAAGGGATAAAGGGATGGAGGGCAGAGAGAGAGGGGGGAGAGAGAGTGAGAGAGCACAACACAGCGTTGTATTTTTGGTTTGATAGCGAGATAAAGACTGAATGACTCTGCTGCACATGGAGATATGTTCTGAGGGAGGTTAGTAAGGGAATGTGACCTGCTGCTGAGGTAGGGTGTGAAGTAGACAGAAAAGCAAATGCACTGGGTGTAATAGTTATATCTGTTTGGGTATTTATATAGATAACATACTAAATACAAAAAATGTCAATCATCTTGACACACTAGTCAATAAGTTTACCAACTAATACATCAAACAGTTGTTATTTGAGTTGAATGCTAAAGGTAGAAAGTAAAGTAATCTCACTTACAATGTCAGCATACTAATGTTTGGCAGGTTCTTAAAATTAATTTAGAGCAGTCTGAATTAATTAAAGATGTCTCACTGTGAATGTTTGAAACTAATTTTGGCCAATCTTTCAAGTTGAATGCATTTAATCTTTAAAAGTGAAAAGTTGTTCTTTTGCCACTTGCTGGTGCTGATGAATTAAAAGTTATGGGATCATAAAAGCTGCTACAATTCAGTATATTGGAACACCATGCCTCAATCACTTTCAAGGAAATTTTTAAATTATTCAAAGTATTTCCGTTTGCATCAAATTGGTTGACAGACTGAACAATAAAGCCAGATTTCAGAACTGTGCCACAACAGATGACATATAGAAAATGCTCCAACACTGTAACCACAGGGCAGAAATAGTGGTAAAAATTTAAATATCGTCAACTTTTGATTAATAGAGATAAATAGTCTAGTTGTTTATCGCTTGCTAAAACTATGCTCATTCTTATAAAAAGAAAAGAATGTGTCCCCAGACAGAACCTATATCCCAGCTCTATAAATGTAAAATGTAAACATGCTTGTTTATCAAAAGAATGTGAGGATTGAAGCTTGGCTTGTTCTACTTTGTGACAATAATTAAATCTGTACCAAACTGAATGCTTCAATGAAAGAATGCTCACTGAAAACTGCTGGACTTTGCCCAAAGTCATCAAAACAACATGTTGGATGAAAATTACCAGTTTGCCACTGAGAAAAGCTATTTTGTTCATCCATCTCTGTCACTACACTGCTCTGTCTGTTTCACTTGGATGCTGTAAAGTGTGATTAAACTGGCGATTAGTGAATGAAGTGGACGTGATATTAATAGGAAGTAGTATGTAGAGTATAAAAAAAACTCGAAAGTCTTTGTTGTTTTGTTGACGTTGAGGCCAGAGCTCTATGCATCTGCTGCAGGGCTTCAGGCAAATACATTTTCTTTGAATCATGGAACAAAGTTTCAAGCTATCCATTTGTGGCTAAAATACACAAGTTTGGACCAATAATTGCATCGTATTGACTGACTCTTCTTGGTATTGCTCCCCTAAAATAAATGGTAGAGATGCATTCATAGTAGATGTTGACAGACAGATGTTGGACCAATTCAGCTGGTAAGTGTTTTCAAATGTTTTTTGAAAGTGTGTGTCACTTCCCTGAAAGAACTTCTTAGATGTGTCTGGACAACAAACCTGCTGTGGTGAGTTAGGGTTGTGTTGGTCTTGGCATTGGAATAATTTTAGTTCTTACTTTACAACCTAATAATGAATTTTGTGTACAACTTCAGATAGGTGCCAAAAAACAAGAAATGTAAAAAAAAAAGAATAAATAAAAACCTCTTCAGATATCTCTATTTATTTTGAGGAATACATTTTGTACACAGCAGAGGTCTAATAGGTCACAGTCGCGTTTTGACACAGATGCTGACCTTTATCCTCAGTAGTCCTGTTTCATCACACCTACAGCTTAAACCTCCTCTTTCTCTGGAATTAAAAGCCAGATTTAATGTCAATTTTACTGTCAATTTATTCTGCCCATCTGTCCCTGAAATATTTATACGTGTAGAGAGGAAAGCTGCTTCTAGTTAGGCATTCAAAGCTCTTCACTGCTGCACCCAGCTGGTCTTATAACAACTCAATGAGGGGGAGACTGGTGGTGTAATGACTACATCTGATAAAGGAAAAGAAAGAATATAAATTAGATATGAGAAGATTAGGTCCATGGGAATGACCTGTTGAATCATGGATAGGCTATCTAAAAAGCAGTCAGAGCACAGGAATAAAATGGGAATAAAAATGCTGTTAGAATTTTTTCAATGACTGTGTGTGTATGCATGTGTGTGTATGAACACAACAGAATCTCATGAAGCTGATAAGAAGCACACACTCACATGCACAACAATATTTCTGATAACCATTTATGGTTGTTGCCATACTTTCTTCCTCATCTTAAGTGATGTCATCCCAGTGCTCGGGGCCTGTGCTGCTCTGTGTAATTTTCACACAGAGGCAACATGACGATGCAAATCCTCTGTGTTTACAACATTCACACTTGTCAAATTGCAAAAGGTCAAGTCTCTCGCTTCCCTTGATCTAATCGGTAAACATCAGTCCCTATCTAACATTATCATAACTTGCGAGGTGCCCCTTGAAGAAAGCAGAAAATGAAATTCCACAGAAATAAGTCAGCTTCTAAACAATACACCATGTAACAGCCACTGAAAACTAAACAAGACCATCAGTATAGAATATAGTCAAGCATATCTTTTAATAACTAGTTTTTAAGGGAAATAGATTTTTCTTCTACTGCATTCCTTCTCATGAGAACAGACAGTGTTCAATTAATGCTTTCAGGAAAAAAGCAGCATATCTTCCTCTAATAATCTACTCATTGTTAAAGAACTGTTGTTTAAACTGTAAACTTATAGTAAACTTTAACATATTGGAATAATATAAAGTGATCTTCATCAACACAGCTTCCCACGGTGCTATAGATAACTACCTCTGATGCTACATCATATCATATTTACAAATGCTCGACTGTCTGACACTCTTGTCCTGTGCACAGTTATTAGCCATACCAACAGACATCATTTTACCTTGTGTTGGAGAGGAAAGGTACCTTTTCTTCACAATACCGTTAATTTAAAAGACTTGCTTTGCTGATGCAGGAATGGGCAGATACTTCTTTGTGTGGGGCCCATGGTATTGACTTGTATTCTTGCATTTCCCATGTCTTTGTAGTTCTAGGCAATAATCACAGTGATTAATCACAATTGCTAGTATGTAGTTATTGTTTATTGGTTCGTGTCTGTTTCTCTGCTTAGCTGTTATGTGGCTGTAACAAGCCCCGTTCCTCCTAAAAGAAAATCTCTCACAAAGTTATGAGGTTGTGCTTTCATGTGATTGTAGCTACTGTGGGTGTATTATTGTTATATTGATCTGCATTGTAATAACAATTCATTAAACACATCCATCCATGCATCTTGTTTCTTACACTTATCCAAAGTTGTGTCACAGAAATCCATTAAGAAAACCACTCATCCATCTCCTGAGGAAATTCCCCTAGGGAATTCCAAACTTTCTATGTCCCCTCCCAGTTGGGTGTACCTAGAAACCCTCAAAAGGGAGGCAAACTAAAGGCATCAAAATCAGGTGGCTGAACGACATCTGGTGGCTCCTTTAATGTGTTGGAGAAGCAGTTTTGCTCCCATCTTCCACCCTGATAGTGAAGCTTCTGACCACAACTCCATGGAGTATGTGTGTCACCTGCTTGAATGCACTTTCCATTTGTGTAATTAATTCCTAAATGGGTTTTAATCACAGGGAGAATGCTCACACTGGTAGAACATGCAAACTTTGTGCAGAGCTTGCATGTTCTCACCGTGTAGGAGTGGGTTCTCTCAAGTTACTCTGGCTTCCTCCCGCCCAAAGACACGCTTGTTAGTTTAATGGGTCACTCTAATATGTCCCTAGGAGTGAGTGTGAGCATGAGTGGTTGTTTGTCTCCATATATGTTGGCCCTGTGATGGACTGTGGACCTGTCCAGGCTGTACCCTGCCTCTTGCCATTTAATTGCTGGGATAGGCTCCAGCTTTCCTGAGACCCTAAATTGGAGTAAGCGGTATAGAAAATAAATAAACAAAAAAAATGAATACATGCCTAAATCCTGTGTCCATGGGTAAAGTTTGGAAGAAAGACAAACTGACATAATATAAATATGTCTTTTAATTTAACCCCCTAATTACAACTACAGCACCCTTAGTGCTGCTGATGAAATTCAAAACCATTTTATCAATTTCTCGCTCCAACTTACAATATTCCAAGATCTTAAACTCCTCAGCTCCATTACTACATTATTAACACATTAAGGTTGGTAGTGTTAAACATAAACAGGGTGGCTTGGGTTTTCTCCAGAAAAAAACCTTCTGCATGATTTTATACATAAAGTTGCGGCAGACACCACAGGTGGCCACTTAATGAATAGTTTCTATACAAACATAAACTAAACAAACTACAAAGTTTGTGTTGGGATGTCTTTGATGTGTGCTTCCAGACTGCAGATAGTATTTTAGATATGACGACATGTCTAGGTTTACCATTTCAATCTCCTCGGTACTGAAACAAAATACTGTAGTAGCTATTACTCAATGTGATAAAAATCAGTAAATTACATGTATATCTTGAAAATCCTGTAAGTCACTGATCAATTTGGGTGCTATTCTGCTATAATATGGGATCAAAGTAAAATGACTGCATTTGCTGTATATCATTTTACAATTCATGGCAACAATTGATTTATTTATCAAGTCAGTAATAAACTAAAAGAGAGATATTAGTCATCTACAGGGGCTCACCAGAGTATTTTAAAACTCACATTATATACTTGAACAGTCAAAATAGATCTATTTCATATATTTATTTAAATGATAAAAATAAACTTTTTAAGCAAAGCTAAGGGTGCCAGCACTATCAGCCCACCATTGCCAATAACGATAGTCTGTTCTGTCTCTCGGAACACAACTGTTTAAAACTGCGATAGGATTATTTTATTTCGCTTGTAGATAAAGAAGGGATTCTAGTTGGGTGATTAAAGACATGCTGCAAAAGAAAGAAGAAAGGAAGAAGGAGAGACCATATTGATCAGATTCCTTCAGTCAGACACTGGCCTGGCAGCTAGTGTGACAGAGTACAGCTTCATTCAATAGCCTTATCATTACCGCAGCACAAACCCATTCAGCAGGTCAGGCTGTTCGGCCCCGGTTCATTGTGAGTGTGTGTGTGCGTGTGTGTGTGTGCTGGTGCTCACGTGAGAGCGTGCATGCAGCAGGTGGGGGAAAAAAGGGTAAAATTTGATTCCTTAAGCCAGGGAATCCTATTATAAGACCATTTAAAGCACCATTCTTTGTAAAAACCACAGTCAGCCTAATGAAGTTTTCTGATTAGAGGGAAGTAAAAACAAGATTCCACTCAATAGCCTCAGATTAAACATGCTTAGGCAGTGATGTTACAACCCTGCGGACATGAGATCAAAAACTGCAAAGCGTTTGTCACATCTAAAACTTGCCCGTTGTTTCTAGTATGTACTTCTATTGGTTAGAGCTTTGCTATTATTGACAAGTGAATGGTATAAAGCTATGTAAGAGCTAGTTTTCTGCCTCAGAAACAGAATAATAACTGCATTAACACCAAAAGATAATCAAGTAACTTCTGTGTGTTCATGCTGAATTAGATTTAAATGGGCATTAATGCAAAGTTTGTATTCCAAATATGATGTCTTCCTGAATCCTTTAGCAAAAATTAATGAAGTTGTAATCTATATCTACACAGACAAAGACTCCAAAAAGTTATTTTAATATACTTTTTTCTGTTGCTTTTATTAAATGACTATTCATTAAACATATTTTAACATTTTCCTTTATATGTTGGTTCAGTGGTTTAACTCTAAAGGACAAGAATAAACTGAACTCCACTGTAAAAACTTGTTCCAAGATCACTGGAGTCAGACAAAGACACTTGTCTTTCCTCTGGGAGCTTCAGGTTGTGAGGAGAGCAAAGACCATCATCAGTGATCCTCATGATCTTGTCCAATGCGTTTGCTTTGATGCCCCCAGGCCAGTGCTACTATGCTTATCAGACAAAATAAAACAGATATTTAAAAGCATTTATTTTTGCAACTGTCACATAAAGTCTCACAGCAATCAGAGTTCTATTGAACTCTATTCTCAACCTTTTTTTGTACTTATTGTTTTGTTTTAATGCTGATTTTTTATTGCATTTATTTGTCGTTGTCTTTAAACTGTTGACTGGTATCTGTGGCTATAAAAAAACTGCCTGTGTGGGATAAACAAAGCTTTCAGAATAAAAAAAAAACCACTAGAATTCTATGTTTTACTATTTAAGCTCCTTTTGGTTCAGACAGGATGTGTCTAATCCTGTGGAGATTGTATATAATTGTAATAGTGCAATAAGTTTTTCTTTAAAATAGCATTATTCTCTAGATGCCATTGTGACACTGTTACTGGGCGAGAAGACAGGGAGAGTGATCAGCAGAAAAAGGCTACCGGCCGGGTTGAACCTGCCGCATCAATGAGATGAAGTCTGTATATAACAGACCGATAAACCACTTGAGTTTTGCACTAAAACATACATATATTTCTCAAAATGACAACTTTTTTATTGTCAATATGCAGCAGCTTCTCCTAAAAGTAGTTCTGAATCCACTGAATATTATTTTTTCGACAGGACAGCCTCCAGCTGGATTTCAAACACTTGGGTTAAGTGAGTTTGACAGAAGCAGCACAACCAGATGAGCAAAAAAAGTTTTCATGAGTGGAAAAACTTAGATTACGGTAGTAAATATTAAAATATCATGATATTTGCTCATGTTTTACAGCAGATCAGATTTTTTATTCTGAAATTCTAAGATTATATCTGTTTTTTTATCATGTAAATCATATGGCCTTATAAAAATAGCTGTCAAGAAAATAAAACGTTTCAACTCAGTAACATTACATCACCTGAAAAAGTCCATGTTTAGAGTAACCTAAACACATCTATGCAGTAAATTCAGCTGTTTGACATATTTGGTCAATAACGTGATTTCCCCTTAAGGAAAACATTGCTTGTACTGGGATGAAGGAGTGCTTGATAAAATAATCTCAAGATTAGAATGTAATCAAATTTGTCAGTCTTAGTGTAAATATAAGACATTGTCTGTCAACCCATCGACTGAGCCAACTGTGTAGCCTTTAGCACACTCCAGTCCACCAGTTGGCAGTAATGCAAAAATATGATAACATGGCAGCAGACTGAGTAAGGAAATTGAACAGAAATATAGGAGATGATGGCTGTGTCTCAATTCAGAGATTGCACACTTCGAAGTCATACTGGCACGCCAAGTGCTGTCCTTAGTGTACTTAGGATCCACACTTCAAATGTGCATTTTGTTTAGGGTTGAATTAACTTAAAAAGCAAAGTGTACATGCTATGTATCTGTTGCGTTCTCTAATCACCCAGAGTTCATTGCACGCCAGATAGAAATAAATAAGCACCAGTTCATAGCTCCATTATTCCTTTCTCCCCAGTCTGAGGCGTTCTCTCTCTCTCCAGCTCCGTAATCCTGCAGTTCAAAGTCGTTTTTTAAAAAATATATATATATCGGCAGTGTATCCCATCGCAAACTAATTTTATAACATGCGTCTCACAAAGATTATTTGTCAAGTGGGAGAGCTTTTTTGGGCCACCTCCTCCACATGTTTGTAAGTTAAGGTAAATGAACATAAACATGGATATATCTAGCTCCATTTTCTGTCATATAAAAAATTATTTTCATGTTTTTTTGTGGAAGAATAGGCTCATTACATGAACAAACATAGCATATGATGTTGCTAGGCAACACAGGACTGGAGCACTATGGGTAATTCTCGTACACTAGCTGTACGTCTCATTTCAAATGACAGGCACACTTTGGAGTGCGTCGACTACAAAAAACACTTTGTAGCCTACGTAGTCTGTGTACTTCAAAGTGTGCCGACCCTGAATTGAGATACAGCCGGGATTTTTGGTGAATTTTAGGGCAGCATCCGGGTACTTTTAGTGCAAACTTTGTTGATTAAATGTCAATGTAAATGATTTACACACTTAAATATGGTGTGCAAAGTAGCACAAATGCAAAAAGAAAACGTGGAAAGTTTAGAGATGATGCAAACATAAGTTGAGTAGCCTGAGGTCATATTATCTTGCTGTGTGACAGGAATCATAAATCACACAGATAATAAATGAAAAACATAACAATGAAAATTTCATACAATCAGCAAAGAGTCTGATGAAAAAAGAAGAAGCTGTTTTTCCTTTAAATACAAAAGGACAACCCTATCCTTTATTAGATTACAGTCATACATGAGTGGAATTAGTAGCTGTCAAACACATAGAGCTGGAGAGAGAGAGAACTCCTCAGACTGGGGAGAAAGGAATAATGGAGCCGTCTCCACTGGCAACACAGAGGCACAGAGACTATTTTTAGCAAATTAATTTAAGGCTCTAAATAATTAACTGATAATTATCTGGCAATCAAGAGTAAGATAAAATGATATTCCCAACAGATTTTTGTCATGTGGCTCAGAGGCGGACAGAGAAGCTTTATGCGAGTTGCCAGTCATAAAAAGTGCCAGTATTACAATGCAGGAAGAGAAAATATAATTGACAAGGAATACAGGACAATGTGCTCACTAGAATGCAAGTGGATTTGCCAAAGTGACAGAATACTGGCACTTGAAATGCATTTGTGTGGTGAATAATGGATGTGTGCACAAGCCTTCTACAAATAATTTTAGGACCTGTATCCTCCAAATATGTTGAATATGAACTGGAAGTCATGATAGCAGTTAAAGAAAGAAAAAGTACATATACATGGCAGCAAATGCTTTCATACTGTTTCTTGTTTAAGGGTTAGGGTTTACAAAGAGAGTGCAATTAGTTTGATGATGTGATGTGCTTTGGTGAGAGCTAAGGCTGACAGGCCTACCTAGCCTTCCTACTGTGCAACCTTTTATAAAATCAATGCCACCACTAAACACAACTCTCCCCTGTGGATTCAGGCACTGTTACAGCCTCCTTCCCCTTCCAGCAACGGCAGGAAAACACAGACAAACAGATAAATTAGAGTCTCCCCAGCAGCCCTTCCTCATCTCGTAGTCAGCCTGCTTTTGTAATTAACAACAGAACGGGTTAATATTCTTCAAAACAATATAACGGAAGAAATTGTGCTTTTAAAACAAGGATTTAAACACTATTTTCTGTAAACAGTATATATATTTTTCCCTACAGAACCCTTGTGTTACCTGTAAATAAATCATTGTTATCGACATGACTGTTTGTATATAAGTGACATAGCTTATCCGGTTTAGAGGCTTGTACACATCAAAAAACAGAATCTAAGTGACTGGACGGAGAAAGTGAACATTTGTTCACAGCATTTATTCTAAGATACATAAAAAGTCCTCTCTGGAAGATATTGCGAGAACCAAAAGGAGACATGCATTTAGAAAAGAAAGAAAAGGATTATTGTTGTAACACTTCTTTGTGCACAGAGTGGCACCAGCATCAGGGACATGTTGACACTTATAGTGAAGGTGAACAGCTTGAGTCTCACTGAGAATGTATGTACAGTATTCATATATTTATATTGCTTTATATAGTATTTTATATAACTTGAGATTAATGTCTATCATTTTAACTAAAAATTTAGTGATAAAAATAACAATTGTACATATGAGTGTATTCTTGGATCTACTGCTCTTTTGAGCCAGATTACTCATGTTTAGGAGCAGCACTACAGTATGTACAGCACACTGACTGTTTCACCCACTACAACAGCTCCACAGCAGCATCACTGCAGTTATTTGGCAATCTTTTCTAATTTGCATCAGATTACATACGCACAGAGGCAAACTCCTCTTAATGGGAAGAATCATCCACTGCAGGTGGCAGAGAAGAAAACTGAGTTGAGGACACAGACAACGATCTCATGTCATTGGCTCATTGCTTCTCTGAAGCTTTTTGTTGGTGCTATGAGATATTTCCAGTGGCTTGATCTCTCCCCGTTAACTGCACAGTTCTGCAATGTATGCATATTAACCCAGTTATTGGACTAATTAGCATATTAGGACTGTCAGCAGAATTGATGTGCAGCAATAATACCTCCTAAAAACTAATTGGTGTTATACAATCCTGCATATACATCTACCACCGACTCATCACTTACTGTAATGTGTCTTAGTGTGTCAAATTGTAGGTGGTCTTAACTGGACTCATTGCAGCCCACTTCTTATCAAAGTGGGCAGCGCTGGGTTGTAAGTAGTTTGTGGTATTGAGAAGAACAATCTATATCAGTCATTAAAATGCAAATGTGTTTACCAAGTCCAGCTTTGATGCTGCAATAATAACAAACAGTGTGGAACGACCATGAATCACACTTGTGTAGCGACCTATTGAACACACGCTGACACCATGCAATGAAACGAGAAAAAATATGCAGTTCAGACCATCAATGCACAATCCGGATCTTTATCTGGGAATGTGAAACAGAATAAAAAAACGCAAGATGAAGCTGGTACTGCTCCACAGCTGCATTTCAAAGGAAAGACATACTCTGAGCTCAAAATTAAAGACTGTAGCAAGTGACACAGATAGGAGAGGTTATTGTGTATGTGTAAACAGGGATAGGAGAACCACACCTGCTCATTCATTGTTATCTCATGCAGCTGGGCCGACTTGTAAGGATGTGTTGCCGACTTTGTCATCATAGACGGCTCATCAACTTTCTTATATCAAATAGTAAGTATGGTTTTAAAGCCCCACTCTTGTCTTCCTATTTTTGGTTTCTAACCTCAGAACCATTCTCACTTTGTGTTTTTTGTTCATACATTTTCCACATCCATTTATTCCACTGCAAAGGGACTGGAGCCCATCACAGCAACAACCTGGGAAGAAGCAGGATATGAGTTGCTAGCTTCACTTTAAGTCATATCAACCCAGACAGACAGAGTGGTGGCCTGTTTGAACAGCAGCTGTGCACCACTGTTAGAACTTCTTACAGGCCCACAGCCAATATTGTTAAAAAAAAAGTTTTTCTAATGTTCAAAAAAGAATAAAAGGAACCCAAGAAAGAACACAAAGGCAAATCAAAAGATTTTTTTTTATTAAATATCCAATTATGAGTGTCATTCATAATTCCTTTTGCATTACCTTTAGTCCTCTAGAGGGTTGAAAGGCAAGTCTTTTAACTTTTTTACTTCTGATGTTTTTTTTAAATACTTCAATTAATCTGTGATATCAAGCCCTGTGACAATTTATTTCCACTATGACAACTGTAAATCATGCTGAGCTGCATTTTGGGAAATTGGTTTTGTTTGGGCACTATCACAGTCTTTACTGGCAATAATAGTAACTTTGTTTTTATTAGATGCTAAATTTCTGCATAATAATAATAATATTAATAATAATAATAATAATTATTATTATTATTATTATTATTATTATTATTGTTATTATTATTATAATTAGTATTATAATTACATTTACAAGCAGGTCACTGAAAAAAATGGATTTATACATTTCTAACTAAATAAAAAATCATTTGGATTGTGCAGGAATCCCATGAGGGGGAGTGTATCAGGGTCAGTAATCCAGTCCAGCATGTGGATCTTTGTTGTTCATCTTGTTTATTAGTAATGTCATAGTTTTTTATTTATTATTTTTTGATAACATAACAATTTTTTAAAATTTTCACCACTAAATTGAATTGTTAGACAAATTGTAAAACCAAATAATTTATATGTGTAACCTGCGGAGAAGTGGCCATAAACATGGCATGGCAGTTCTAACCTGCAACCTAGCATAATGTAACTTCATATATGCGATTTTTATGGTTATATGTCAAATAAAAACACCCACCACTATCTAGGAAAAAAATCCACAAAATCAGAAAAAAGGATGAGAACAAAATTAATGAATGGGGGAAAAAATCTCCTGGAGTTCATATGAGAAAGCAGACATCAAAGGAACCAAAGGATCTAAAGTCAAAAGAAGCTTTCATACAGAATTATCTCTCATAAAAAGTGAATGGTGATGTATGTATCTGTTGTGATGTGTGTTACAAATATAGAACATATGTTCTGACATACCGTAGGTTGAATAAGCTTTATGTTAAATTATCTCGGCATTACAAAAGCATCAGATTGCTTTGGCTTAGATTAAAGTAACACTTAAATCAGATTAGCCAAAATAAACATGAAAAATTATGGCCTGTGATGGCTTTTGTTTTATTGTCAACAAGTAGGAAGGACAATATCACCACCAATCACTCAGAACTGTCGGGGAAATTCTCCCTTTTTCATCCTGAGAGAAAATAAAAGGCTTCAAATATTGAACGTATACCCCGTAAGAGCATGTGGCAACATAAAGCCATCTGGGAGCACAGAGAATATCATCTCATTCATACAATCTCTTAGAATCCAAAAGAATTATAACCCCTCTTTAAATTTTAGTTAATCTGAGTGGAAGGTATAGACAGAAGGAAAGAGATGGATGTAGAAAGACTAAGAAGGAATTCAAGAGGGGGGGGGGGGGGGGGGGGTTTTTTTTTCCAAACCCCCCCCCCCCGTTAAAAACGGACAAAACAACAAAGGGGACCCCCCAAAC
>JBAMHV010000007.1:13111909-13130181 GCA_037177535.1 Pseudomugil gertrudae | reverse complement strand
CCGTCACCCCCTTCCCCCCCCCCCCCCCCCCCCCCCCCCCCCCCCCCCCCCCCCCCCCCTCCTCCTTCCTCCCCTCCCCCCCCCCCTCTTACAAATCATCTCATCTCTGTGAAAGCAGGCAGAACAATAGAGATGAGCATTACAACTAATCTCCAATCCACACCTTGAAAAGACATCAGACTTTCATTTGCCACTAACAAGCTTTCTCTTGTGATCTCTGTAAATGACAAAAGTGCTCAATAGACAGATTACAGTGTATTCACTGTCTTTCAGTATTATAACAAAGAATTTACTACTACCCTGACTGAATAAAACTTCATCTGAGTTATGGGTTTACTGATTTTAAAAAGACATTTGAGACCAAACACAAGGAAAAAAAAATCTTATATTAAGTCGTGGCATCAGTAGGCTGTGAAATTAAACTAATCTCTGACAGGATTATTATCTCTGATCGTTCTGGCATCAGAGAGAGAACTTGATACTGCTCTGACTCAGATCAAATCTAATAAGCTTAAAGGTAAGTATATGGCTTAGTATTCATTTGTGGATACAAATGCTCATTCTGTACATAGTTCACTTGTAATATGATAAGGAGATATTGTTAAGGGATTAGATTATCTCCCAGGAGATCTATTAGTGCATAAATCCTTCTGACTTTCTCATGAACCATTATCTTCATGGTTATAATCTTATCTGCACATGCTCCAACTACCAATGCAAAATGCTCTCAGAATCCAGGTTCTCAGATGGTTGTTACTTAAACCTCATGCTTCAGGCACTTTCAATACTGAGCGATGGGAATCAAATACAAACGAACAAACTGGTTGTTACTAATGAGCGGTAAGAGAAAAGAATAGAAATGGAGAAGCAGTGGGTTCTCAACACGGTTCTGACACCCACAAGGTATATCTGTGTGATGTGATACCCAGTATGCAACGGAACACACTTAATAAAAATAAGGTGAAAAATCTCATGATAGACGCTCTTCATGGAAAGTGCTATCAGAGAGCTTTTCTGGCTGCGCTCACTAAAATAACTTATAGAAATTAGGCAAATTGGAGAATAATTTAACAAGGTCAAATGTCGTTATAAACTTGATTCACATTATTGCAGATTTAGTTCAGGCAACACTATGTAACACAGCCATGATTGTACAAGTCAGGATGAATGACAACAAACTGAACAGTGGACTTGCACCAAGTCTGAGATTGGTGAAATTCAATCCTCCCTTTTTTGCCACCTGTAAGAAATCTATTAAAGGCCAATAAGGATGCTGAGGGAAAACGGTTTGAGATATTTCAGGTCAGACTTAGAGGTTAATTGTTGAGTTGCCTTCCTGGACAGTGAGGGGATCACTGCGTGAAACCAATCCTGTAGGAAGGGGATGGACAGTGTGTGTGGATGGCATTTAAGACAGCAGATGGAAAAGGCTGAGAATCAAACAGAGAGAAAGAGGAGGGACCCATAAAAATGTCAGCCTCAAAGCAACATGTTAAATTAATGAATAACTGAATGAATGAATGAATGAATGAATGAATGAATGAATGAATGAATGAATGAATGAATAAATGAATGAATGAAGCCCTTTTTCCTTATTGTACACAGTGAAAAAATGAGTTGGTACTGTCTTTTAAACTGGATTATCTTTGCACATTGCTTGAGCTCCACACCCGTTCCGTTTCACAACCACACCTACAGACAGAAATACAAAATCTTTGTAGTGCCTTACATGCCCCAAGATGTTTTAAGTTGAACTACCCCCTCAAAATACAAACCTCATCTATGTTAGAAAAAAATGTTTGAGTATTAGAGAGACGTAGTACTGTTGTCACCCGCAGTTTATAGTTTTTTATTATAGTAATTCTTCCTACATATCCTTATAATACTGGGAAACTTAGTTTTATATTTTCTACCTCCTTTTTCCTCTTTTTTATGAATTCTGCATGATCTATATTTTTCTTTATTCTCTTCAAGAGTCATTCTAGATCTTTGTATTATTTTTCTATTTGTTTGTTTTCTGTAAAATTGCTTTAATGGACTTCTTTAAAACGTTTAATATGCAGGATCAATATCCCTTTAATTTTAAACTGGTTCTCAAATTTGACACCAGTAAAACATTATTTAATGTATTCACTGTTTCCTCTGTCCTTACTCATCTGTATTTGTGAATATATTATCAAATAAAGTAGCACAATGGGATGTGATTTGATTAATCTGGTGATTTTTGTGTACAAACTTATGAAGGACATTGTATTTATAGCGTCCTTTGTAATTTTATTCAGATATATTATTCAGATTGAGCAGATTAATATTAAAGTTACTACAAATTAAAATTACTTTTTTCGTTGTAGGAAACATTTTGTGGTATCTAGTCATTGAATGTCATTTCCTTCAGTACTTTATAATTAATTTTTTTTATCTATACACACATCCATTCCCTTCTTCAGTCTAGTTCTTTCTGTTTACATATTTAAATTCATAACCATCAAGTTCAAAATCCATTCTTTTATCTGAAATGATCCAGGTTTTTGATATGGAAATAATAATCTTGTCCATGATAGATTTCTGCTGCAGTTTAGCAATATAAACATCCTCGGACAAGAAGTTCAAAGACTTTTTTAATGTCATTGTTCTCCTTGGCTGTCAGTGCCTTCTCCGGACTCATGTTGCTTGGTGACGCAAGGTCGTGTCTGTTCTTACTCTAGCCACAGTATTTAGTCCTTGTTAACCACAAATGATGTAATCAGAGTGCACAGCCTTTAGTTAACATTTGTCTGTCTTGAAGCAACATTCTCAGTCTTGACAGGAATCGTTGACACTTTAGTTAAACTTTACTGCATGTCAAGTAAGATGAGAGGGTTAGTATTAGAGAGATTTTCAACTCTCTAATATAGAAACAACAAGAGAGTCAATGGGCTTCACAGAGCTGTCGATGCTAAGTGGATTTAGAAATAAGCTTAATGTGCTAAAGAGTTGTTGCGTATAACCAAAAAGCCCACTGTAACAGATTTTGCTTGCTGAAACCACAGAGTGGTTTCACTTCTGCATTAAGAAAGTGAATACAAATCTTTATAGCATAAGAAAATGACTACCTACTGGCTACAGCAAGGTGAAATTACTAAACACACACACACACACACGCACACGCAACAATATGTACCACCTACACTCTTCTCCCACTGAAGTAATTAAAGTGAATATGCTGAACAGAGGAGACAAACTGATTAAAGTCCACCGTACTGACATCCATGGAAAGGTGAAAGAACTTCCACTAACTAATGTCACTTCTTTATATAGTTTATATACACAGTACCAGTTAAAGGTTTGGATACGCTTACCCATTAGCTTTAATGGGGTAAGTGTGATCAAACTCTGGATTGGTTATAGTGCTTGCTATAATTACTTTAGTAGTATTATTTTAGCTACTAGGTTTTAATACATCTTCCTGGTAAAAACTATTTAGTCTTAGATCCCATCAAGTGTTGTCCTTCAGCTTAAGGACTAGAGATAAAATTAAAAAAACTAACAGCATTAAAGTTTCAAGTAAATTATTTATCAATATTTGAAATGTTTAAATAACTGGTGTTTGACATAGTCAGTTATTAAAAGCAGATTTTATCTGATGATGCATAGTTTACATTAATACAGCATGTGACATAATCCATTCAGAAATCCATCCTGTTTGTTAACTCACACTAATGCTAACATAGTAAGATGGTGCATCATGCAAAATAGCTACTGGACTCGTCTATGGTTCTTAGTGGTTGTACGGTAACTGGTAGAGAAAGGGGTGGCGGAAATTCAACGCATTGCCACTTGGTACATGATGCCTGCCTTTTGCTTTTGTTTTAAGTCTGTCGGTTCTTTTGTCCAAAACTACTAACATGTCATCCTTTTAAGCCACAGGTTCATTTGCATCCATATTTTCTCTCCTCTCATTATCTTCCACCATCACAAAACTCACTCCTTGTACTCTTTTGCTGTATCTCTAGATGGAGCATCGAGTGAAGTGAGAGTCCATTTCATTTGCAATTTATCTGCATAAAACCTGTGCAGCATTGTTTTGAACATCAATTCATCATCTTGAAATATAATAAGGGTTACCAAATCTGGCAGTTTAGGTGGTTGTTGTAATATGCACATCTCTTTTTCTGGCTAATATCAGTAAATGGTAAAGTGGACTTATATAGCTCTTTTTCAGTCATACCAACCTCTGAATATACTATACACTACTTGTCACAGTTAGCAAAATTCACACACTGAGATCGGCACATTTGGGGGGAATACAGGGTTTAGTATCTTGCTCAAGGACACTTAGGTTTGTAGTCAGAGGAAACCTGGAATTGATCCACAAATGCGTGTGCATGTGTGTGAAGTATACACACACACACAATTACATGTGAATCCACACTGAGGCAGTTTTTCCTCAGGCGCTCACACATACAGAATGTCCCTCATCACCTTGCTCAGAGATGAATGAGTTTGCAGCTGTCCTCAATCATTTTAATCACTTCCAAGGAAAAGGCCTCATTCCCAGTTTTCATTCTGCAGTGTCTTGCAGCTATCTCATAAGTACACATTCCTGCTCTCACCTTAAACTCCCCTGTTGCATAACCACAGAAACACAGTTCTCTGATAGTACTAAGTCATAGGATACCATAGTGTTGCATCACCCACCCAGCTAAGCCGAAAGCTGAACCTGTTGATTTCATTCCAGCCCTCATCTTTGAAAATGAACTACAGAAAGTGACTGAAAGAGTGTTTGCATGTGAAAATGCAAAAAAAAAAAAAAAGAACAAATTTCTTTTAATAACTTGGAACAGGGCTTAAGTGTCCATTTGTAAGAGTTGTTGAAGGCTGGGGAAAGGCAATCTGATCTCTGTTAGAATGCTAAAACAGCAGAAAATTAATGAGATTTTGCTTGATAAAGAAATTATGCTTCCACACTAATGGCAGGCGACACTAAAAGCAAAGAGTGCCATTTTTATCTCATATCACTGCATTTGTAAGACAGACATCCCCATATCTAGAAAAACATTAATTGAATTTATCCTATTATTGCTTTAATGTTAGTATTTATCAAAGACCCTTTTCTAGCCCAGTAAATGGAAGAACAGTGACTTGTTCTTTCATTTATTATATCCTACAATCATCTCCACAGAAGTGTTGGCCTTTTTATGAGCTCTCTTTTTCCTCTCGTTCCTGCTGTCTTTTTAAATGTCATTAGGTTATATGTCAATGAGGGGAAAAAAGGAGGTAAAGTTGTCTTAAAGTCAAAGTCACTGAAGAAAGTTCCTCATTGAAAATAACCAAGTCAATCAACAGCAATTTAATGAAACAGAAAAGAAAGAAATCAAGGTAAAACCTAAATTTGAATGAAGGTGATAAGAGTATTGCAACAAATCATGTGATGCCAATGTTATCAATGTAGTGAGACATTACCTACCTGAACTTTTTAAAGCACTTATTTATCTGTAGCCATGGCAAGCTATGTTGTGTCAGAGCTAATGTAAAAAAAAAAAACTGCACCCTTTTTTTATTCCTTTTCTTGTAAAGTAATTAAACTAAAATACTCTTCATTGTGTGTACAAAATGAAGCTAATGCAGTCCCTTACTGCTATTGGGCATTGTATTAAACTGCTATTAGCTTTAGTGAAAAACAACGCTATCTAATTGAGACGCAGTTATGCTGCTCAGCGTTTTAACACAATACTTTCAAAACTTCAAAACAGTTGTTTAGTCATTTATACTTTATTTTAACACATCCTGTTTGTAGGTATTTGCTATGCACATAATAAATCAAAAGCTAAAATAATTTAAACATGTTGGAATGAACTTTTAGAAGCTTCCAACCTCTTTTTAGCTTCTTTTTAGCCCAGCGTATCAAAGCCATTACTGATCTTCAGTAATAGCTGTGCCTTTTTTTTATATATATATATACTGGTTTTCCAGGAGTGTCTCATTATCCAATGTTTATATATATATATATATATATATATATATATATCAGTATAGAAAGCTTCTTGAAACAGAAGTTATATTATCATGATGTGTGTTACCTTATGATGTATTGGTTTCCTGTTTTTTTTAAAGTACGCATAGGTATGATCATTTTGGAAAGGCAATTATTTTTTAATTATTTTCCATACATTTCATTTTCTTTTTCTTATTTTTCAAGTGCAACAATGAAAAAGGAAAACATATTCTCAGTTGAAAACAGACGGACCCTCTTTAAATATATATTGTTTTGCTTGTTTAAATTACTTCTACAAAATGTCTAACTTTTAATCACAGATCTGCTTAAGTGTCATGCATGACAAGGAGTTACTGATTTAGATTATTCAGTCTTCGTAAATATCTTAGACAGAGTAAAATTATGTCAGGGTCATACGGTACAATAAGTGCCACTTCATTATTGCATGTTCAAGGTATACAGATGCGGGTTGAACATGTAAGAGTCACATTGTACTAGATTTTGACAAATAACTTAAAAAATCTATCCATTCAAATTATAGAAGCAGACAACTTAAATGAAAATATAATTATATTTTGGGTGGAGATGATGACCTTGTTCATACAAAAGCCTGAAGCATCATAATCCCTGCTATGCTATCCATCATAAATGAGCCATAAGAGCACATTCAGGCCACAGAGTGCAGGATAACTGCAGTCTGTCATTCAAATAGCTTCATTATTCTCTATTTTGCTACATCACATTTTAACTTGCCACAGGAAACAATATGAATACCTTTCTAACCTTCTTCTTAAATCATAATTATAACTGCAATGATCTCTTTTGCTGGACTAGAGACTTCTATGTTTTCTACTGGATTTTAATTAAAATAGGCACATATCCAGCTGGTTCACTGTTCAATAACAGCAAACAATCAGTGGTGTTGTGCAACATCTCATCACGCTTTAGCTGTGGTGGTACCACACCATCCATATATTTTATGTCTCTTCTTATCTACACTTTTGAAAGTGTGTTTCCACACCTCTCACAATCTGACATGAAACATCAGAACATAGTTGTGCAGCTCTACTGGATTGTAGTGGGCACCATGTAGTTGCATCAGTGCTGTTATTAGTGTTTTAGCTTTGCTCTGCTTCAGGAAATGTTCTAAAACTAGTCGGTGTATGCCAGAGTGTGGCCCTCCTGGCTCAAACAACCTTTCCACCAATCAGCTTTCCCTAAATGTGCAATATCAGCTCACACAAATATTTCGAAATTACACGCACAAAAAGATGACATAATCAAATTAAAAAATGCACAAGCATTAATATTTTACACTTATTTTTTTTAACTCTCAAATTCATTGATGTAATAGTTTGGTCCTCTTTGCTCATATACATACAAATGGTTAAATACATGTGCATAAACCACCTGGTGCACATTAATAAACTGCAATAATATATCTATGCCCAAGGGATTTAGACTCACATTGTCAGGAGTCTCACAGCTAGATACAGATAGATAGATACAGATAGATACGGATAGATACGGATAGATACGGACGGATGGACCCACTTAACTAAAGTTTACAAACCATGTTTTACACATATAACTACACAAAGTTTGCACTGTTTGCAAATTAACTATTACACAAAATTAGGCTAGATTTTCTCTACATAGTGAATATTTTTGAATTTCTTTGCGCCCATATTACTTTATTGGATATCTTTGAACATGGTTACTAATATGGAGAAAGAAAAACAATACATCCTCTTTGTGTTTGCTACCGTTTCACATAAGTTAGAAATACAAGCTGTAAGATATCAATGCTGAAAAGTAGATGGATCAACCATAGGTCTCTAACAGAAAAAAAAAAATCAAGGTCAGATGCTGGTTATGGTGGCAGCTGTTTCTCACACATCTTTGTTTTTGCTAAATGACAAGGCTTAGAACACACTGACAGACTACAGTCATTGCGTGTGACAGTGAGAAAGAACAACAGCAAATGTGAGGGGTAGGGTTGTGTCATTTACGTTACTCATCCATTTTTATTTTTACATAGCTGTTATTGCTGTTAACATCAATGTCTAAAAGCTTTTCTCACATAATGTGCCAATGCACTGGAAAGAAGTCCTTATCCATAGAAACTTAGCTTGTGTCATGCAACCATGCTTATGAAGAAGGCATTATCAACGCAACCAGTTTCACATCCCAGGGTCACCCTGTCTACCCATGCTGCTAATTGGAGGTTAATAAAAACCCACAAAAGCATGACTTTTGTTTTGACTTGCAGTACATTAGCCGTGCTGATAAAAGCTATAAAGATAGTTGTGAACACTTTATTTTCCATGACATGTCTGACATATTACTGATTTAATGCACTGGAAAAAAGGTAATGAGGATATCAACATGCAACACCAGCAGACATTAGATAAGAAAATAGCCTCTGAGGCAAGTCAGTAAAGGCAGCCTGTGTTTTACAGATACAGAAAGCTACAAAACAAGAAGCACACATGAAGTAGAGATGATATACCGAGCCACAACGCTCTGAAGTCATGGACTGCATGTAAACCTTGAGACTGACATGGAGAGTAGGAGTTGCACATTGATTGTTTCCATTGATTATGCAGTCAATCATTTATTGGCTAGTTTGCAGAGGGAGGATGTGATGTTCACCAGCATTTGTTTGCTTTGCTCAAACATAACAGCACATGGCTGACACCGTAAGATGCAGACTATTTATGATGGGGTCATACACCGCTCCTATGCAACATGTTTCAACTCTTTCACAATGTGGAGAAATATTAAATACCCATGCCTATTAGAGTATTCAATAGTCTGCCAGTGTCAAGTTAAAGGAGAGAGACAGAGGGAGAGAGAGATGGAGAGTGAGAGAGAGATAAACTAATTTCAAAATCAAATAAATCATCAAGGTCTCTTTTAAAGAAAATAAACATAACCAGTGCTTGAGAGTGAAGAGGCAGTGCGTAGTTACAAGCCACTCAGCACATGTCATCAGCAAAGAATATCCTCTAAAAGCTGGAATTCAACAGTGTGTTTTGACAATTCTGTCTCAGCCTTGACTGGCGGAGAATGGCAGCCAATCCTCATTTGAAATGCGACAAGGAAAAACAAAGCCTGTCAGAATGACTTGGAGAGATGTCTACTGAGAGCCACATGTGGCGAGAAACAGAGTCAGGGGGTGGGTGGGGGAGTTTAGAGGAGAAACTGTTACTCCTCCGCACGACTCTGTCCCTGAGACACACGTCATGCTGCTCCCCCTCAGTGGGTGACTCTGACAGGATACTTTTGGTGCAGCACTCCCCCTATGCGTGATTGATGAGCCTCATTTTGCCAATTAATGGAGAATCCCCTGTTGACTACCATCAGATTGCCGTTTGTAACTGTTAGTCTTTCTGCCTGTCACAGATTCATTTTAATTAGCAATCTCTTACTCCTCCGACTTTTCTATAGTGTCTAAAATTTGCAGAGTTGAGTGCTTAGTGACATGCTGGGGAAATGGCCCACTGTGTTATTTGCCATCATTAATTCATTCACAAAGTCCACGACCTTAACTGCTGAAGACCACATAGCTTTTTTAAAGACTAAATGCTAATTTCAACCATATAAAGTATATTATAATCAATTAGTAAATGTGAGACAATTAGTGCACTTTACTAGCATAATGAAGCGCCTAATTACACTACAGCAAGCAAATTCAGTCAATAAGTTCGGCTAATCACTTGTGGGGCCACGTATACGGGCAGGCTGCCCGAGAGATGGCCCGCGGTCATGTAGTCACAATGATCTGTGGGGCCTGTCAGAGGAGAAAAAGGATAACCGCCACAGAGGAAAGTTAGAAATCAACAGAGTCCAGTAGCAAACAGCAGAACAATGTTGTGTTCCCACAACAGTAGGACCAAGAGAAGAATAACATTACTGGGGGAGAGCAGGGGAGGTTTGATTTACATCTTGGAATAGCTTTTGACTTGAATACACAGCCACTTCAGCTAATGACACTTAGGCCTTTTCATCAAGAAGCCTTCTGAATGTTTCCCCATGAGACACTTATATGCTGTAAGGTGTAGCAGATAATGCCACAAGGTAATATACTGTAATATAAAGCAATAAATGTCCACCTTTGTACAAATCCATGCTCCCTGCACTGTCTCCCACCATTTAGTACATCTCACCTTTGAGTTTTCATAATGAACTTCTTCTGCAGCAGCTTTAGTATCATTATTACTAACCGCTAATGCAAGTTAAATTAATGGATTTAGCAACAGCATAACCATTTGCATCATCTGTGCCATTTTTTAAATATGTTTTTTTGTATAAGTCAGCATTTGTCATTTCTCTCCAACCTTCCTCTGTTGTTGATTTACAAGCTGAAAACACTGTAAAACCTTTGTGGCTCTTATTTACTTGACAAATAACTCCAGTCACGTTTCCCCTCTATTTGCAATTGATAGAATAATTTGCCAACAATAGGCACACCATTCACCTGAGTCTAAGGGATTTCATTAAAACATCAAATGAAAGTGAAATCATGAGCCATGACGGTAGAGAGTGGGGATGGCTAAGCAGAGAAGCGTAGCTGGTGTCTACTGCGGGATTAGAGCTCAGCAACAAGTGCTCAAGGGGGGCTTTGCATCAAACCCAGGAGCCCATGACAAATGGGGGCGCCTGGGCTTCTGTCTATTACCCTGCACTAAGCCCAGGCCTTTTGGGGACGTAATGAGGTGCAGATTGGAGCCTCTGCCACTGGGTCCTTAGTCTGACTTTCAGTAGAGCAGAAATAATCAGCACAGACCAGGGTCAATAGTGGCAAAGTTATACAGCTGCCATACGACACACAGAAACACAAAGATAAAAACAGATTAACTAAACCAATAAGTCTCTTTTTTTAGTACATCCTAACACTTAACGATTTTACTGGTACAAGTAGTCAGCCTAGTACAGCATATGTTAACTTGAAACAGAATGACTAAAGAATGCATATTGTAGGGATGTAACAGTGTATTTTATACTGCAGGACAGTGGGCCATAAATCCCTGCAGGACACAATATATGCCAGAGGACTGCCTCTAAGACTGGCAGGGCATGTAAGCATTATCAGTGGAATATGAGAGTTGTTCAGTCTGGAGCAAAGGGGTATATCTAGAGTGCATCATGGGTGTGTACCTCTTGTGCACTGGTGCCACACCCCTCTATACTCTGGAGGCAACTGTCTGGGCCGTCTGTCAGCAAGCTTACTCTGCTGGCTAACACAGCTGCCACATGAGGCCAAATGTCACAGCCTAACAAGATACTGATTGGCCAACTTCTTGGAAATTCTTCCATATGACCTGAGGGCACAGAAACGGACTGTCTGTCAGAGACAGATGGAAGAAAGGGTGAAAACGCAATACTTCTGCTGACAAAAGAAACTCATTCATTTTCAATTTCATTAGAGGTCCACACATTTATTTGCTTTGTCAAAATTTGTATTTATGTTGGTGCATTCATCGATTTAAGACTGGTAAGTTTTCCGTTCTACAAAATGACATAATGGATGCAAGTTGAAACACTGAGCAAATTCTACATGCAAAGTAATACTACCATCTTCTCAGAAACTATCACACTTAATTCTTCATATTTGCCATAGACTTACACTAACTATTCTCTTTTTCTGTCTAAAAAGCAACCTAATCCCTGAACATTAGCCTTTAAATTCAGTTAAATAACATCTGAGATGAGATATTTTACTCAGCAGGGAATAAAGTCTATAAAATGAAACTATTAGCTGATTTATTTCTCCACATGAAGACAAAAATGAAGAAACCACCAGCATCACATCTACTACCCCTTTTATTATGCTTATACAGAACATTATATATCCAATGTTTAGTATACAGAACCCTACAAAGCAAGTACGGTAAGCATGCATCATACAAAATCAGAGCAATTGTTCAACTTTCTTAAGACCCGTCACATATTTTCTTTCTATTTTCTTCTGCTGAAACACTCCCTTCTCTAGTGACAAGTAATGACGACTCCACCACTGATATGGCTTGCACAAAATGTACACAGAGTGCATTACTCATACCTCTGGCAGGAAGCAGTCAATCACTGCTATAATTTTAGCAAGTGTTCATACAATAGACAAATATTGAAATTTGTTAGTTAAAAAAATAACTCAAAGAAAACAAAAACAAAACTCTAAATCTCTACTGAAAAATTTAGAGAAAGATTGCCATTTGCTCTAGATTTTTAAATTAAATGAGGGCAATAACACAGGAGCAGAACTCAGGCGGGGTTTAGACCTCTTTATCCAACTCAACTAATCTAAACTCATATTCAATGAATTTGGGACAAATGGGGGAAATGGTTTATGTGTGCTTTGGGTAATTATAAAAAAAAGAGGGGTGGGGTGGTTTAAGACAGTGGTGGTCAAGAAATAAAATCAATTAAATGCCCGCTTCTATGGAATATTTAAGTAAATGTGAAGATTTTTAAAGTTTGCCATATACTTATTTTTCCAAAATATTACACTGGTCTGGTGTTCTGACTACACAAGACTGTGCTTGTCTGGGAAAAAAGTATGTTTCTGCTATTTAAGCCGACCAGTCTGATAAAGAGAGAATCTGTTTCACTAACAGTCTTTTATTTGACCTTCAGTGTCTGGTGCCAGCACAAAACATTGCTGCACCTGTACACAAACCTATCCTGAAGTCAGTAGAGTCTGCAACTCTGACTGCTTGACAAGGGCTATCCATAAACACAATGTAGTGAGGCTCTTCCTTTGAAGCGTGAGCTAAATCAGGGTGAAGACTCTGAAACAACAATAAGGTGGTACCTGTGTAAATGTCTTTGTCGATTTTTAAGCCACAGAGGTGGTATTACAGACAACCCTAGGGCTGGGAAAAAAGAGTGCCTGGTCTGACCCTGTGTGGGTGGACTAAGTTGGTTTTTGACACTGTGAAGACTGTGGGCTCCAATCCAACAACTCAAAGCAAACTGTACACACAGGAAGTTTTGGTAAAGAGTGTTTCAAAAACAGCTATTTCTTCAGAGAAAAAAAAAACTGAAAAGAAAATACCAGTAAAATAACCAATACTAGATTATCTTAATGATAAAAATGTCCTTAATACATTTCAGTATTTAAATAATTTGTATAACCTGACAGTTAACTTGTGTACTTCTCTTTAGTACAGCTTTATGCTTTCACTTGATGACTTTTCAGTGGGACTGTTATATCCACTAAATTTGTGTGACAATAAGATTTAGATTTTATATCAGGAAAATTTAAAAGGCCTCGCAAATGCAACTTACAATGTAGGTTGAACAATGGATGAAAGGAAAAATTTTTATGTGGTTTGTGGTAAAATAGGGAGAAAAACAAGTGGCTTTGTTTCTCACTGTTAAATTTGAAATAGATTTTTTTTATTTTCTCAGTCATTTCCTGTTAGGTGGTCATGCTTTTATCAGATATTTTATTTTCTCTTCTGCAACAGCATTTTGTTTGTAACTTAACCAAGAAAGTCTATACTTAATTCAAATTCAAAAATTTTAGCAATAGGTGCAGGATGCTTCTCAGTAGGTCTTACCATATCCTAAAAGTTGGAAGAATTTAATTAAACGTAGTCTATGTGGTTGGTGGACCTAATTGATTTAGAATTTTCTAGGGGCACTATTGAGCAATATTGTAACCTAGATAGAATATTTGCAAGCAGCATACTTCAGGGCTTTATGCTCATCACACATGAAAGTTTGGTGAAGGTCAACTGTGTACAGCAATTACAGGAACTTCCACTTTTATGGCCTCTGACCAATAGTCAACACAGATCCAATTGGAAGAGAAAATTCAGTCTTGTAGTGTAGGATCATGAAAGGATTTGACTTGTTTTGAAGCGCTTTCAAGTACTTGGGGTAAATCATTGAGAAACCGGACCCTAAAATGTGCCCACTTTTAAGTGGGCAGAGCTAAGGACTGCAGGGGAAATTGGTGTTTAGATCTTTCTGATAAGCACCTTGATTAAACACTATGTGATCAGATTGCATTTGAGTGATTTATTCAGATTTACAAGACATTAGTGTCATCAAATTCTCCTCCATGGCCACGTTCTTTAAAAAAAATTGAGTCTGCTGTCTTGACCCTCCACCAGTCCACCAACCAGACTCTGTTGCTGTGATGAATGCAGTATGTACTTTAGAATGGTCTTGCTGAAATATATAAGGTCTTCCCTAAAAGGGAGATACATGTTGCTTTTAAGCCTCTATGTACTGTTCAGCATTAATAGTCCCTTCACAAATGTGTGAGCTGTCCACACCTAAGGCACTAATGCACCCAAACTGCTCACTGATTAAAATCTGGATGGTTCCTCTCCTCTCGGGAATGTAGGACACGATGTCCATAGCTTCCAAAATGACTTCCAAATTCCTTTTAGCATCAGACCATTTAGTAGTTCAATGGAATGGCGGTATTTCTTTTTTTACTTGCAAAATGGACGTTACGCTGTATTTGTGGAATGCAAAGTGTATTTTTTTCCCCTTGATTTCTGGAAGTGTTTGTGAGCTCATGCGGCGAAGTCGGTCCATGTGGGAGCACTGAAGATCACAGCCATTCAATTCTGACCTTCAGCTTTTTAAACTGTAATTATTTTAAAAGTTCCAAAAATAACAAATATATCAACATAATTAAAAATGCACAAATATAAATGTGTAACATGTTTAGCCCAGCAGCTAATTTGCATGTGATTTGTCCCATGCACAGATTGCTCCAGATTCTCTGAATCATTTGATATTATTGCATTTAGATGGGATTTTCAGTCTTTGCACATTTTAAGATAAGAGATATATTTCTGAAACTGTTCAACAATATTTAGATAAACTTCTGAGCAAAACATGACTATTTCCAAACTAAATACTTGGTCATGAACTGAATATTCAAGCCATTCAGCTCCATTCACCCAGCCTTGATGAAGACTTTACCAGCTACAAGGATACTGGGTTAGGAAAACTTGATAACAAACTATGCCTGACACAAAAAGAAAGACACAAACAAACAAAAACAAATTATGTGGAATAATATTGCAATAAAAAATATAGTAAATTTAAAAAAAAGGGTGGAGGATGGTCAGGAATGTCTAAAAACTAAACACTGAACAAAATGGACAAAACTGCTGGTAATATATAGGTATGTTCATCTACACACAGATCTGTGCATGTCCCCTTGCGTGTGGGACTATCTTCCATAAGGTAGATATCAACAAGAGATTTGTCACATTTATAAAGCAACCATTGTGAACAGACAAGTCAGTGCACTCATAACAGATTACAAGAAAATCTTCTGAAGATGACATTTGCATCCCAACTGACCCGCATGCATGAAATTTATTTTATTTATTCATTATTTAAACAGGAAAGTAATCTATTGAGATTAAGAATCTCTTTTACAGAATGTCCTGGCAGTCCAAAATAAGGCAGCCACACAGACAAAGTGTAGAATATATACATGTGTAAGACATTTTGCAATTAACAGAATCACAATATTTACAGACAAGCTCAATTGTCTGACAGACAAACCATCCCTGACACATTTTTTAAAATTGTCCAAAGGGAAAAGCTTCTTTTAAAGCTCAATGTGTGAAGATGGCCATGGATTATACTTTGAGTTTGGCATGATGGGAAATAAAAGGTTAAGCAGAATATCAGTATGCTGAGTTAAGTCATTAAGTGCAGCACAGGGAGATTTATTGGACATGTCCAAGCATTCATCAAGGTTCAGCTCAGTCTCTCATCGTCCTCATCAAGCCACCTCACTGCATCAATATTCTAGTATGCATAGTCCCACTCGTCTCTATTCCATCATATCCTGGAGAAAACGCACATTTGGGTGTGTGTGCGTATGTGAGAGATTGTGCATGTGATAGCAATACCCTGTGCGGTGAAATAAGGCTCTCTGGGGGCTTATGCCTCAACTCTACAGCCTTTGTGGGCCCCCATTACTTCTGACAGACAGAGATCACTAAACTGCTGAACAAACACCCCATTCAGTAATTTGCATATATTACAGTAATGGAAAGAGAAAAATGTATCAATAAAGCCAAATGAAGTGCTTCCACCAACTCTTTCTTTCTCACTTTCTTGGCTGAATTTCATAATTTAATAACCTTCTATCTGACATTTTTAATGGGATCATTTAAAACTTTTGAAGCTTAAACAAATTAGGAATGCTAACCACGGCTGGGAAAACAAATAAACAATCTGAATCTTCTTTTGTTGAAGCCTTAAGTCTCATTAGGTGGCTTTGGCATATAAAATCTACCTAAAACACCTTGCAGTGACTGACACTTGGAAAAAAAAATAAGACTGAACAGAGAAACATTCTCACCTGCATGCAGTGTACATTATTCTTTTTACCCATCTCTCCCTAACACACACTCACACACAAATACAGACTGACTCATTCATCACAGAGCCCAACAGTCATGACAAAGCAGCTTCACTTAACTTTTCCAGGGTTGCTCAAGCATCAAATGCATGACTTTTAGTTGCTGTTCTTCCATCTGTCACGCTTCAAGGAGCCAACATCATTTTTTCTTTCTTTTTCTAAATCCCAGGATAAAGTTTAAGAAGGTATCTTTGCCTTAACTCTTCTATCTTATGTGCAGCAATGGAACTGTCAACCTGAAATATACAGTTCTGTATTTCATACTGTCATTGTTCCAACACTTAGCAGCACAACACTGAAGCTGCCTGCAAACACTGGTACTAAAAACGTCAACAAATCAACCACTCTCTGCTTTCCTTCTTTAAATCTCAGTTTGCTCCGTGTGTATGCACTTTGATTTTAACGTCATGCTTGCCTGCACAAAAAAAAGAAAAAAAAAAGCCTAACATTTGATGTCTTAGGATGGTTCAGTGAGAAAAAATGTCCTGGGTAAGAAATGTCAGAAGAATGAGCTAGAAAAAATAAACATGTATCAATACACATAAATTTGTAATGTTCATGCACTGAGGATATTATAATTGCTTGATTCCAGTGCCCCTTTATCTTATATCATATTATGGACATCAAGAAGACAAAATAAAGAACCACTCTAATTGTACATTTCCTCTGACACCTTACTAGCACATTTATTAGTCCCATCACTTCTCTATAGAAGTGAAATAAAACAGGCCTACAGCTCATAATCTCTAGGGAGATAAGTGAGAGAAGTAAAAATGCAAATGGTTTACCCTTCTGTAGTGCCTTTTAACCTTTGGACAGTTGTACAACACCTGTTTTATCAAGTATCCCTCATTCATTTAATCCAACACTTCACACACCACTGGCTGCAGAGCTTCAATGCAAAATGAGTTACTTGGTGAGGTTCAGAGCCTGTCTGAAGGAGACTTCAGCATATCTGAAACATAACAATTGCACTTGGGCTGAAAAATCTATTATATTAACAGCTGGCAACATCTTCTGTCAGGTGGAGTTATGTGAAGGAAATATTGTATTTAAAAAAATGTGAAAAGAGACATAAAAGAGACATAACGCAGAAGGTACCATCACAATAGACAATAACACAAGAGCTGAAACAGAAACAGCAAACAGTAGTGACTTCCTTGTAGTTTATGCCTGCTTTGTGATATTTCTTTATGTCTGAACATTCATTAGTAAATCAATCAATGGATTATTTGATAAGCAAAGGCCATTTCCTCACAGGTCACAGAGGACAACCTGCTGTTCCATTTGAGCTGCCATCAGCCCAAAGCAACCGTACTCATTTTATCACCTCACGATTTGTTGGATTCTCAAGAAATTCCTTTAATGATGCTCAATGTATTAAAACAAGCACAATGATCCATTTAATTTACTTCTTCTAAACCTCTTTCAAACCATGACAGCGGAACAGGAGAAAAGGAGGAGAAAGAGAAGAGTGAGGTGTTTCAGGTCATTGTCGGCCAGCTTCACTCTGCTAACCTCTAGGGAGAAACTTCAGACAGTGAAGAAGAGACATACTGCAGTATATCTACACCTCTACATTTCCTCTCACTCAAGCATCTAGCTTGGAATCAAGGAATCAATACTCACATAGAGAAGTGGAGCATGTCTTCTATTATAATCATACAAATGAACTTCTTTAATTAGGAGTGTATTTTCATGTTTGGAAACTATCACTATATCACCACCTGATACACAAAAGTTAGTTTCTTAAATATTAGATCAATGGTGAGAAGATTTTAGGTTTAATACTGTGTTTTGAGTGAAGGCCAAACATACAGAATGGTAACACCCACTCATTTTAAACAACACACATATATATGTGTATGTATATATATATATATA
>JBAMHV010000007.1:13083993-13094990 GCA_037177535.1 Pseudomugil gertrudae | reverse complement strand
CTATAGTGAAAAAAAAGCAAAAACTAGAGCGGGCAATATATATATATATATATATATATATATATATATATATATATATATCTTCAGCTAGTTTCAGCTGTTTTAGTTCAACTTTGTATTAATGCTTAGTAAAATAGCATGGATAGTGTTGTAAAGCTGATTGGACACAACTGAAGAGATGATGCTCCACACTTGCTGGGAAAAACCAGAAAGATGCCACCGGGAATATGTCAGGGCATTTGGCCAGTCATGTCCGATTGGACGGATAGGTGTATTGATTAGTCAAATAAAATAAGCATCAAATAGTTGAATGCATTTATTTTTCTGACTATTTGTCTTTATAACTGTGAAAAACATGTGTTTCTGGCAGCAGGCGCTGTGGTGGACCTGGAAGAAGTGGAAGATAGGTCCGTGAAAAGGTTAGTTCTGACCTTGGACATTGGACATTCAAGTCAACGGTTAGAAAATGTTTATCTAAACTTTTAGCAGTTCCTTAGTTACTTATGCTTGTTTCTAGCTGGAACACCCTCTGAGGTACTGCATACCAATAACAGTCATCAGTGACTGATTGGTGTTCAGCAAACAGAGTAATGTGCGGAAGAAGCTGTAGAAGCTACTGTGGAAAGTCAGCCATTTCTGCAGGTGTTCTACCCACTCAAAACCCCAATCTTCCCCTTGAGCCTATGCAGGCAAAGCCAGGCAGGCTCGCGCTGCATAGTGCTCCGGGAACTGAGAACCTAAGACCTGCTCATTATTGTTTGACCAACAGGCAAAGATCAATCCCCAGACATGCCCTAAACGACTGCAACCCCTCATTTACATTATGAGGGGCTCATTACATCATGTGCTCATTTACATTACAGCACTTTGAGTTGTCCTGTACATGAAAGGTGCTATATAAATAAACTTGCCTTGCCTTATGAGGCAGAAGTGTAAAAAGACAGTTTTTTATTTTTTATTTATCAAGACCTGCACAGGGATTTATTAGAATTTGGTGTGTTGGCACAGCACGAAACCAGTAATTTCAGGACGAGGACCAAGGTTCCCCACCTCCGATCTACATAGTCCTAATTAATCTTATATTCTACGGTTAGCTAACTTGTTTGTGTTGAAGATATATAGCTCAATGCAATGATGATTTTACAAAAGTATGTTTACTTACAGGAAACAACACATAATAGAAGTATATACAAATCAAGAGTCCAAAATCCAAGCAATCAGTCTCTGCTCTAATAGCACGTTATCCATGTATTTCATGATAATGCACTTGATAAAAATCATGGGCAGAGGAAAGGAAGTTAATTAGTTAATTATAGGTGACACATTGTAATGCTGCTTCATCTCAGTAGTATTGCCAAAAGTAAAAAAAAAATAAAATAAAATAAAACAAAAAAACATTGTTTAGTTTTTAAGTATAGATTTTATTTTACTCATAAGCTGTCATATATGTTGCTATGCATTCTGGAAGGTGACATATTCCAGTTGTAAGCAGTTTCTGGGCTTAATCTAGTGGCTTAATGTCTACCATTCAGCCTTTCAATTTGAACTCTTAACTCATCCATAATGAGAACAATGGTGAAAATGATCGGAGGACGAGGACAAGCAAATAAATGAAGACAGAATTGAACAAAATAGTTGGTGTTTGTGAAGCAGCTGCTTGTCAATGCCAACATAGAAAGAGAGCATTTGCTGTAAAGCGCTGAGTGTCTCCCACAGCTGTCTGTGGTAAAAACCAGACCAACCTTGTTTTTTAAATTATACAGCTGGACAATATAATATGTGCTAGACAAAGTAAAACTGAACAGGGTCTGGTTTTGGTTTTTTTATATGTCTAAATTAATGTTCCCTGAAAAAACAAACAAGCAAAAAAAAAAAAAAAAAACAACTTCCTTATGTAGTTAATCTCACTAACTTATTCAGACATTTAGGCCCATGTCTCCATTGATTTCCTATTGTCTGTTTTAAGCAGGCTGCCATATTTCCAGGTCCATTATTGTGATCTGAATGTAACCTGCTGGGATTCTCCTCACCATCAAGCGGTCCTAGTTGATGCTCATCATCAGCTCCTCTACAGGAGTGAGTGATGTCGCAGTCGCCCCATCTGGTTTCCATCTCTCCAACCTCCACTTACTGCCTTTTAAATATACCCTTATAGTAAATCCCTATGGTGAGTGATGGTAATATTTTGTCTATGGAAATTATTATCTGGTTTGACAAACCTGATGTTGTCATAGTAATATCGTAGCTGGAGGTTTGAATCCAACACGGCAGGTTAACACGGTTAATCTGTTGCAATCTTTTTTTTTTACTTTGCATAGCTTTTATTGCCTTTAGCTTGTCTTGCATTTTTTTACTGGCTTGTTTACTATTTGCAAGTGTAAAATCTTGCCTAATGTTGTTTCTTGTCTTCTCATTTAACCTTCAACCTTAGTACATCATATCCGGGGAAGCAAAAAAAAACGTTGCCATTGGTAAGAAAGAATGTAGTAAACAAATACAATTTTAAAACTAATATTTTTAGATGTCAACAACAAATATGTTAAGTCAAATGGAAAAATAACTATTATTGCAAACATGCACCAATAGTTAATTAATAATAATAGATTTTACAGTTAGGTTCTACCAAAGATGGTTTGGTTTCCATGGAGATAAAGTTTCATGATCATAATTTATATTTGGGAAACTATTTTTAACAAACTTTATTATTGTTATTATTTATTATTATTATTATTTACTTAAACCAGGTCCCTCTTTTTGGCAAGATCGCTATCAGTCTTTCAGCTGGAAGCAAAGAGCTTGAGGATATCAGAGATTCATTACATGGGAGGAAAACACTCAGTCATGGTAGTATACAATATAGAACACTCCCTTCATGACAATTATTATTACCATGCACCATTTATTTGCAATATCAACCCTCCCTTCAATGAAGGTTGTCCCTCTGATCAGTATGCCCTGGCTTCAAATCCTCAATTTCACATGCAAATGCAGTGCAACTGATTTAAATATTATTTGAATATGGATCACACAGTGTGACTCCATATCACAGAGCTGTGAAAAAAAAAGAGGTGGAAAATGCAAATCATCAAGATGTACGAGAAAGGTCATAGTCAGGACCTGTTGGATTTATTTTAAAAGTAGTGGGATGGCTGCTAAATTAAAATTATTCCTCAAAGCCGGGGACAGAATTAAAAGAGACCAGCATGAATTATATCATAAAGGCAAACACACACAATATGGCTCACACAACACAAAACAGGGCACCAGAATGACACATGTATGATCTACCAAAATGCCTCAGTCTCCCCAATCCCCTCCTCCACCACCACCCTCAATACTTAAGAGAAACTACTTGACACTTTTGTAGGTGTAATATTTTGTAGATTAATTCTCAACAAAATGGCTAAAATAACTTAAAAATTCAACAGTGCATTATATCCTGACGTCTTAAAAAATAAGTGTGGCATTCTGGGAACAAACACCTGGAAGATGACAGATACAGATGAGCATGGTCTTGGCAGTTCCCTGCAAAAAGCCTAAGAGCGACAAACACTGCAACACAAGCACTGAATGTCTATGTACTGCTATATCTTTGCTTCTCATGGGGATAAATCATGAGTGATGGTTGAATCGTCACACTTAGTGGCATGCATGAATACATGGAAGCCAGCTCTACTGGGCCAAGTAAAACTCTGATGAGCAGCATTGCTATACCCAATTCAGGCCATGCTTTTAAACTATATACTGATGACAGCTCATGATAAAAATGACCCAATTTAGTATCCAAAATCAATTCCCTTTCCTTGCTGACACAAGGGGGTTAGTGAAAGCTGCCAAGATTCTTATAACAGCATTTCATCCACAGACACGTTCTCTCAAACGCTGGTCAATAGACAAGAAGGGTGTAGGAATGGATGAGAGAAAAAACAAGAAGCATTTGAGCATAATGGATACTTAGGAAATGCTTTGTTGCTTTTCAATGTTATGATGTTTACTTTTTTTCAGGTCATGGTGATTGTGTGTAGCTCTTAAGACCTCAATGCTGATTTAACTCATTGGCTGCCTGCCATGGTTGTAGCAGAAAGCCCCATACTGCCAGCATTTTGGGGCATTTTGACTCATCTTTCAACCCACAGAATATTGAGTTCTGAGACTACAGATATGGAGTACCAATTATACTGGATGCATGTGTCAAGGCGTCTTTGGGAGTGCAGTCAGAGCACACATTTTAGGTTTAAAAAACAAAAAAAATTAGAAATGTCTTTCCAAGAGTGTTGTATATAGTCATCTTTTTCGTATGCATGCTGGTTCAACATATTAAATATCTCAAACTGGAATATGGTTAGTGGCTACTTATAAAAAATAACAAAAGAACAATGACAGCCTGAGAATAAATATTGTATCTGAGCAAAAGTTTCCATGGTGAATGTGACAAATACTGTAAGTACATCTCTGACCTCAAGAGGATGAGTTTTGACTTCTGATCCAGTGAAATGGATCAGAAAAACACAGAAGCAGTTTAACATTTCTCTTTCTTAATACTTGTTTGTCATTTCATAGTTTAGAGTATTTACTGTTCTCTGACATTCTTTTTCCATGTCTTTATTTTAAGTACAAAGCTTTTTAAATGAAAGCTACTTCAAGTACAGTAAATTTACCAGGGAAAAGGAAAGGAAATACCGCAACTAGATTGCATTTAACTATACGTTACATACATCTTTGGTCCATATTCAGAATATAAAAGGGAATAAACTAATCATGTAAAGTACTGAACAACTTGACACACTGTGATTTGAAAATATCCTACAAGTACAGAAGATAAATTCTAAACTTAAGAATATTATGAAGAATTTTCTTGGTACCGGGTTACCTGTTATATGACAATGGAGCCTTTTCTGACTTTGTGATTATAGGGCAAATTGTACTTATTACTATGTCTCGAGACTCCTAATCGTAATGCCTTGGTGTCTTATCTGAAGGTTGCAGGGATGACTTCAAAGAGAGCTTGATTTTTTGCTCATTTGTTCAACATATATCATCATCGAGATCTCTATCATCAGAATGGCCTGACAGATCTGCTATCACAAGTCTCCCCAGGACAACATCTTGAAAGTTTCTGCATGTTGGGTAAATTGTCCATGTCAGTTTCTCAGTTTTGTTTCCTAAACATTATCAGTACAGGTCAAAAGGATTATGGCAGTCTCACTTGGTGATTTATGTTTATAACAGAGAACAAAACACCATTTGTATTTGTCCTCATCAGCAGTTTAAAATAACTAGAAATCTTTTTAAAAAAATGGTAGCGGGAGAGCTAAATTGTAAGGATCTGTCCGATGCTGGAAATTAAATGCAAGTAATGAGCTGCAAGGTAAACCTAAGACCAGGTGATCATTTTCCTATACATGGTGATACTGTAGTTTGGGGATAATCTAAATGACAGCATGTTTTCTATGGTGGCTCTTAGCTTGTTTCAGTGTTGGAGAAGTTTTAATTGTTTCCATCTCTCTCTTTGTCTCTTATGACTTGACTAATTCCTTTTTACGCTAGTACTTCTCTGATGTTTATCTTTGTCATTTAGCACTTTTTAAATAACAGTTTTTAGTGTAAATCAATCTTTTATAGCTATCAACTTAGAAGTTAATTTAAAAAAATGATAAATTATCTCACCTCTTACCTGAAAGTATTTGGTCATTTGGCACTAATAAATTATTAGAATGCACTTTTTATTTTCAGTTTCAAGGGAAGACATGTCTTAGGCAGAAGATGGTGTGGTGCAAAAAAAGAAAAAAAAAATGAAGCTGCATTTTAGATGAAGCTTCCTTGTTCACCTCAGCTCATGGAATACCCTCAGCATGGGGAATGGTCGAATGTGACAGGCTGAATTTCTAGGCTGGCAAAAAGCATTATTCTCACTCCTGGTCCCATTGTCAGCCCTCATTGAAATCTGCTGTCACAGACTGGAGCCTGATGCTAAGCAGGGCTGCTGGCCTCCCTGCATGTGTCTGTCTCTGTCTACATTTATACTGGCTGGCCAAAGCGGTGATGTAAGAAATCAGAGGTGGAGGAAAAGTGGGACGGACAGAGAGAACATAAAGGAAAAAAAGGGAGAGAGAATAGTTGTTATAGTCTCAAAATGAACTACTCATCCACCATGAACTAAGCAAAGAAAAAAAGAAAAGAAAACAGAAAGGAAAACTCTCCAGAGCTCATCACTCATCCTGAGCTGGTGAAGCTGGACAGGTCTGTTTCCTGTTTCTAATATTCTCCATGACAGACTGTCCATTTATACTGCTGGCCTTGCTGATCCTGCACCATTATTTCAGGGTTCAGGTTTCAGTTTACCTTAAGCAACCAAGAAGAAAACAGTTTCTCTCTCTAGCCAACATTCTTTATGTGTTGTTTATAGGGGGCACTATTAAACATAAATGTGTAAATTCAGTGTTCACATTTAATTATAAATGAATACTGACATATGTAAACTGTTAGATGCAGCAGGTTGTCACATTTTCTCTAACAATGCTTTCATCTTACAAATAATGAGGTTTAGCTATAAATAAAGAAACCATGCCTGTCTTTGTTTTGTTATGGTTATTTTTCTTTAAATCCCTATTTGTATAAAACTGTACAAAATATCCAGTTAAATAGGTAGAAAACTGGCCTTATATACTCCCAGACTGTCAATATTTGTTTATTACTGACATCTTAAGCTTAAATAATACATGTGCATCAAAGTTATTTGATGTATAAAAGTTTTTCCTAGGTGCTCAGATTCAGAACCTGCCTAAATGATAGTGGGAAAGACAAAGAATTTGCACAAATAAATAGATTTTCAACTTAAAAAAGTATTGTTACTAAATAAGATTATCACTATTACACACACACACATAAATGGAAATTAATTTCCACAATTTATTTAAACTAATGTATTTATATTTAGTTAATTTGTAGTAAAGAGGAAAAGCAGTATTTAGTATTTAGTTTCAGTTATCCCAAACAATAGCTGTAGACTTGTGCAAGTCATTTGCCTACTAACTCAATTTGACCCTTTTAGCTGCTACCAGGGTGAAAAATATTACGCATGAATAAAAAAAAGAATAAATGCAATGTCCACAAATTTAAAAGGAAAACACAAGGCACACACACGGGTGCAGACACACTATATCGTAGCATAAATATAATCTGAACAGTAACAATAAAACTACCAATATGGAAGCCTAGATCTCAAAAATCCAACAAATAACAAAGGAAACCTTATGACAAAATTGATAGTACTAAACAGAGGCAACGTGATACACATCTCTTTTCCATCATGAAGGACAGATAAAATAAAAACAAACAAAAAAAGGGCTAAATAATTTAAAAACAAAAGGTCATGTAGATGTAGTAGATCTCCTGCATGTAAAAGTTAATGTACCTAAATATCCCAAGTATTATTGATGGAGTTATTGTTTTTTGAATAATTTAATAATTTATCTGTACTTTAAAAAAAGATTTAGAGTTCTGGACACAGTGATCCTTTCATGAAACCTAAAAGACAAAAAGAAAACAATCAAAATAACTGAAAAAAGTGTTACTGTGGAGTGACAGCCTAAATCATACAACTAGTGGAGGGTGACGCCACAGCCTACTTTCTCAGTATAGTGTAATCTGGTGTTTTATCCACAAAGGAGCAAAACCTGGCAGTGTCTGAAGCCACATAACCAGGTAAATAGGCCATTTCTCTCAAGTGAACACAAACATTAAATTATACATTTTAATTGCTAATTTACTATTTCCAGCAGCTAATGATACGCATAAAGAAAAACATGTTTATTGAGATTTTTTTTCCATTGTAGTTTTCTACACTTATTTTACCATCACAGCAGTTTTTTTTAATTAATTTATTTATTTATGGCATGTGTGTTTTCTTTTAACATATAATATAGAGGACATATTTAAAAAATCCTTACAAAATACCACTGCCAAACATATAAAATTTACTTTAAAACAAACAATACATGTAGTTTGAATTAAAAATCCTCATATTGCTACACTGAGTGGCTTTAACGGGAAAATTGTGGACTATATCAAGCTAATTGATGGAAGAAAAAAAAACACATGGCGTGTGTTCTATTCAGTGAATGCATGCCAGTTATTGGCTGCACATTTTCTCTCAAGTTCTTATCACAGTTTGGGTCTATAAGGATCTCTGTTGCCATAGAGACATTAAAAGGGGATACATTGTTCTGATTAGAAAGAAAGTCAGCATCAGAAGCAAAAAACTCATGTGCTTTTGTTTATCTACTTCCCCAAAATATGAATTGATATCGCTGCATTAATTACAATCAGCACTTGAGTAAATCTGGGGAAAAAAACTGCAACACTGTGAAGCTCATCAAGGGCGACCATGTGCAAATCTCGATTTTGTGTCAAACCCAAGCAGGCGTACTGCTTTAGTACTTGTGTGTGGTTTGAATGACATCCATTCTTTAGATTCTTCAAGCTCCTGCCGCTGACTTCAGAGATACCCTCCCTACCCCGTGCTGGCATGAGGGAATATCTTCTCAACCCCATGATTCCATGCAATTCCACTGAGACCAAAAGACAAATGATCCTTTCTGTGTCCCACCCCATCCAAAAAGCCATTTTGTCTACGTAATACAGAGCCAAGTACTGCTTCAGAGTTTAAATGGGAAATGGGTACTGCTTTATTATGCTGCAGTGCCTTGAAATGAATGTGGATAATAGATATATTCACAGTGGTATTAATATCCTCGGAGTTCATCTTTTTTTTTTGCTCATTCTCCATTTTCTCTCACAGGCTCCAAAGTACTTTGCCCTTGGCTATGCCTTATACTAAATGGATTTATGAGAACATTTGTGTCATATTTCCTCCTTTCCCGGATTGTCAAGACAGATTGTCACTGAGCCACTGATTGAGTGGAATCACCACGCAGACTTAGTACCCATTGTCAGGCCCCACATGCTCATCTCTAGGGGGAATTTAACGAGGCAAATTAGCCAAAGACACCTCTCTCAAGGTTTTGCTATTACTATTAAGATTAGGTCAGGGGTATGAAAATAGTAGATTGCATTTCAAATGATCACAGACTCAAAACCATGTACTGCATATAATATCTATCTCGTACAGTGTTGTAGCAGAACAAAGAAGATATGGATAAAATGTTCTTCTATGTTCAAGAACACTAAGTCCTCTCTAAGCGTTTAATATCTACATTTCTGAGCCCAGCAAATGGAATTTCAGTGGGAGGTCTGCGCTACATGTAGCCGACGAGGACTATTTTGAAAACAAGCATCCTCGCACTTTGTCACAAATAAATACAAACAGACCTTCAGCATCACATCATTCCCTGGCAGTCCAACATCAGCTATTTGTGTTTAAACTGGCATATTCACAATGCTACATCCACAAGATGTGGCCTAAGGGGGAATTGGGCTCTTAGGCACCTAAATTCAGTGAAACGTCATTGGCATGTGCAGTTCATCCAGTAGCTATGGTTGACAGATATGATAATGCAAACAATGACGGAACTATAGAAATGAGGCGAAGTATATGTTATGATTTAGTAGCATGGATGGGAAGGTAAACAACCACCTGATGGACTATTAATGTCAATCTGAATGTGAAATACTGTTTGCAGAAACACAATGGTTCATCAACCAATCCCCAGCCCATTCTTTATTGCAGCCAAGTTTAACTCATCAGTCCATATACAGAAGTTAAATAGGTTAATTTCATTATGTTTTTATAAAGATTATTTCTTTCAATTGTAGTTTCGGTATAGTCTGCATGAGTGGAATAGCATCAGAAAGGACCACTTCTAATAAGACTGTAAGTGGGTATGCCAAGGTCTGAATGGTTTCTGCTACTGACAGAACAGGAAAGACATGTTGAAAGCAGAAAGGAAAGTCAGCTTGCTTTGTCTCCTGCACAGTATTCATTGTAAACCATTTTTAGCCAATTCATTTATGCTTCTGTTGTAAAACAGGGTAACTTTCCTAAAGTAGAAGACCTTTTGCACAGGTCCAAGCTGGAACATCTGCAGTGTGTTACCTATGATAACCCTCAGGTGTATTTCACATAACTGTGTGAATTCTAATCAAATGTGACCTTGATGCAGGCAATATTTGGTAACAGCTGAATCCAAAGAGGAAGAGGATGTTGGCTCGCTTTAAACATTAATGTAAGCTTAAAAACTATTAACTGATGTTATTAATACATAATCATATTTACAAATAACTTACCAAAGAGGTACTGAATGTTACCTTAATTTAGATTTTCATATAAGATACTGTACACTTGTTAAATGGAATATTCAGTTTGCTGGTTAGGACTTCATAACCTGTACAATAGAAACAAGTAAAAATAATAGAATTTATCTCTGCAAGTACTTCATTTATGTAAACTGTATGTAATATAGAACAACAGAGTGGATACATATTTGTCCATTTCACTGCCTAAAGTGATATTAAAATATATATCAAACAGACATTAATGGATGACTGAATTATTTTATACTTTACACAAAAATACTTTTATGACTTCCTTTACTCTTTGTCATTAAATAGAATAGTTAACTATGCAATTAACTACAAAAGAACAATTACCTTTACATTCTTAATCACTAAATATTTACTGGGCTGCTAAAAAAATTAAAAGAAATGTGCTTTATTGTGGGACTGCAGGGGACATATCTGCAAACACAAATGCTATGCTAATATAGTGAGGTCAGCAGGGCAGACATGCAATTTCAAGAAAAACAGTGCAGTGGAGGAGTCTAAAGTAGCCAATCAATTTAGACAAAATTATGATTACCGAGGAAAATGATCCTAGCACTGATTGCATGTATAAATGAGTTTTGTTAATTTATTTAACCACCAGACAGTGGAGATGACCATTTGATTACATTTTGAATCCTCTGCTTCAGTAGTAGCAGTAGTAGGGGGGGGGGGGGGGGGGGGGGGGGGGGGGGGGGGGGGGGGGGGGGGGGGGGGGG
>JBAMHV010000007.1:13069667-13083893 GCA_037177535.1 Pseudomugil gertrudae | reverse complement strand
AGTGGGGGGGAGGTGGGGGCCCCTTTTTTTCGAAAAAGAGGGGGGAAGTTTCCCCCCCCCCCCCCCCCCCCCCCCCCCTCTCGCTTTCCGGTCATAATCAACAATCAGAAATTATGAGTTATGCAATGGGCTCTACAGAGGTTTGTTAAGATGAAGAAGAACACAACATAGTGTCTTATCTTTAACCATCTTACGTGGCTAAGAACAGCAATGATATAAACGCGAGCTAGGTTTTATTAGTGAGCAAATATATTAAAAGCAGGAGTTTAGTTTGACTCCAGGAAAAATCTACTAAAAACCTCATTCAGAAAAACAAACGCAGAGAGAGAGAAGTTCGCTTTGAACACAGAAAAGCAAGCTGCTGTGCAAAAGTGGACTTTGACCGTGTGTGAAGAAGGTGCAGTTTGTTGAATATATTCAAGGTTAAAAGGCACCAAAACTTTAATGTACCTTGTTGAGCTGTTTCACCACAAGCTTACCTGAAAGGAAACCAAATGCTTGTATCGCATTTGAAGATGGTTGTTAATAATTAAAGAATAATACATCATTCTACAGGAAGTAAAAGTTCAAAAAAGAAATAGAGTCAGGAGATCTCTGAACTGCTCGGGAATAAATCCAATAACACAATCCTGATCCTTAAATAATAGACCATAGACTACACACACACACACATGAACACACAAGCACACACCTTTTAATTCAAGTGGGTTTTAGTGGATCAAATAATAGACACGGACATTGACATTAAGCATCAGTGATATCTGAAAAATTCATTTAAGTGCATTTAATTAAAAAAAATCAAGGGCTATAATTGCATTAGGACAGGAGGACGGGGGGGGGTTGCTGTTCATTATGAGGCGTTAGTAAAACATGCTTTCACATCAGTCACCATAAACATAAAAACTCACTACTTGCTTCTTTTGTGACAGGGTTGCCAGGGGGTCTGAAAACTTGCCAAAATAGCTAAATAGGTAACATTTCATTAGCCAAAGCATGTGAATCAGTGTACTCAGCGTACCTGGAATGAATGCACTGACATACGTTCCACGTTGTTTCAAGTACAAATTGCAATAACATGTCTTCATTTCATGATGCTTTAATTTTTTTATTAACTTGTTGAAGTCTCACACCTAGTATAAACAATATGCACATTATTCCATTTAAAGTCTAGTTTTACTGAGTCATATGATCAGTACAGTATACTGAGGTAACTGTTTGCAGCGTTTCTACCCTTTAAATAGTTTCTAAGGTTCTTTGCATACAGCATTTATTTACTAGTCTCAGTCAATTAACTTCCTTCCCCTTGAATAATTAATTTCCATGAAATGACAAAGTTGATGTAATTCTAACTGCGTGCACACAGACATCTAAATATATACAACACTTGAAGACTATTCAGTCCACTCACACAATGGCTGGCAGCCTCAGTCAAGTGCATAATGAGTTGAATTAGATTAAATGACCAATTAAGAGACTAACAGAGTAAATAAGCCTGTGGGAATTCCAACAAATGCTTGAGAATAGAATTAAAGTGGAATTAGATTATTGACAGGCTGAATGACAGTTGTGGTCAGAAAAACAACTCTATTCCTGTCACAAAAGGGGGAGTGCTAGGCTGTCGTCATGGGATGCAATGAGTGTGCACAGGGTTAAAATGTGCTAAAAAATAAAGTATAATGAATAAATTGGACTGTAAACAGAATCTGTCTTCTAGTGGTTCCTCAGGAGACATAATTTTCAGACAGTATTAGTGTGACTGTAGTTTCTAACTGAACAGTGTGAGATAATTGAGAAAAAGTCGCATACCTTTGCTGGCACTCTCTACATGCTCCAATTCATCAGGAAACCTCAAAATCTCTGGGTGATCATCTTCACACTTCTCAGCCAGGAAATGAAGGAGTGTTGTGTTGTGACTGATGGATTTAGTGTCTCGTAACTGAGGGAGAGAAAACATGGTTATCAATTAATAAATAATCAAATTAAAATATCATTAAACAGATTTAATTTGATTTTTGCATGTATTTTATTTTATGTATTTAGGTTAATAACTCAGATAAAATGAGAGGATGGTTGTCAAATTGTCATTTTACTTTTCACTTAAGTGAATGCAAAACTCCTAAAACAAAGATTAAAAATGCTCAATTTATTTATCTATCCATTGATATGTTTTGTTGCAAGTGTACATCATTTAATCTTTAATCATTGTCAGAGCACAAATTTTACCTCTAGAGTTTGCTTTCAACCTCAAAGTAAAGTTTGTGCATGTTATAGTTTCCCCAAAAAGGTTTTTATTAGAGCAAGTTCCTAACAGGCTGAAAGTGATGCATAGATTCTCAGTAATTCCAAAAATACATTGTTTAATACACACATGGCATAAAGAGCCAAACAAACATTTTCATCTGTTTACTGGTAGCTAAAGAATATAAACAAGAACAACTGCATACACAACACACAGACATAACCTCTGAGACTAACAGCCAATACATTTTGACAGTACAGAATCTGGTGAGCATGTGTGTGATTCAATTACAAATCAATGCTTTAAAAACTAGTTCCATGTTCATTCCCTGTGTTTGTGACATTGTTTGAAAGCCATGATGGGAAAGTGAATTAATACCACACACACATGTATATAGACAATTTCAGTGCTCTCAAAAGCTTTAAGATGGACATGTCCACATGTGAACATGCTAAAATGTATATTAATTGCAGCCTATATTTATAAACCATTATGAAAAACATAAAGGGTCTTTAACTATGCAAGACTTTATTTTCATTGGATAACAAAAATTTATGAAATTAAATTTTAAGTTAAAATATATGAACTTTAACTCTAATCGCAATGAAGTAACACAATTTCATGTGTGAATTTTCACAAATAGTATCCTGACTGAAAAAGTGGTTGAGTATCAACAGTATTGTGGTTGTAGCATATTGTCCTAAGCCTCACTGACAAAAATCTTCAACCTGAACTAATCTAGTGCCCATAGAGAGCAGGAGGAGGGCCATGCTGGGGTTTCATTAAGAACAGGGAGTGTAAATGGAGAGACCCTGTGGTTACAGGTAATAGGTCTTGTCTAAGAATTAGTGGGTAAAATTGGAGGTGTACTTTCATTTTAAGGGGAATGTTAATACGGTAAGATTAAGCCAAACAAGAAACCTGCAGACACCACTTCCAGTATTAATTAGTGCTTCTAATTACTCTCCTCCAGTTATATATATATATATATATATATATATATATATATATATATAGTATGCATATGTGTGTGTGCGCGTATGTGCATGTGTAAGATCAGGGCTATTGCATCAATTGTCGGCATCAACTTCGCCATATTTCTGACAAAGTATGATGATATGAAGAAAGTTTAGTAAATAGTAGAAACAAAGTGTTGGAGCAATGGGGAATCAGCATAAAGCAAAAGGTGCTGATGTTAGTTTCCCACTGTTCTACATCATGGATATCTGTCAGCTCAGCTTAGAGGTATTGCAAGACCCGTCTCAGGTGCTGGGGTTCATGTGTGTGTATGTGTGTGGGTGTGTGTGGGTGTGTGTGTGAGAGAGAGAGAGAGAGAGAGAGAGAGAGAGAGAGAGAATGTGGGTGTGAGTGCAGGAGTTGTACAGAGGAAGTAGAAGTGCAGAGTACTTTAATCTGAGACCCTTGCTTATCCTATATACTGTATTTTACAGTTTAATGTAGCAAGTCAGAGCTCCCCAGAACAGGCTCCTTATGAGTTCGAGGTGCCACAAGTTTTACCTTCATTCCTTTTGTTTTTAGGTGACCATATAAAATACAATGTTTTAGAGTAGCTATACTCACAATGTCTCTCATTCCATTATGTGTTATTAGGGCAATGAGATGTGTGTGTATTTTACAACTTCAAACAAATCTGTTCATTTGAAGTAGATGGAAAAAACAATGCCTAATTACTGTGTCGCTGAGAGCAACTTCAGAATAGTAATATCAATCAGGTTTTTTTTCCAACAACATATTTTACCCCGAGGTATCATTATTGCAAATCCCTCACTAGTTGGTACAAAATATCCATGTACAAAATAATTTAGAATGGCAAGGCATATTACAAGCAAATATGTTTCTATTTAAATATCTAGATTGTAAATAAATAAATAAATAAAACAATTAACTAATAACAGGAGAAGTGGCAATGGGGATATAAAAGTCTCACACTAACAGAAGGATTGTCAGATCTTGATTGCTCAATTGAACTCTTGCAGATGGAGCTGCCACAAACTACAAACACATTTTATAGCCACTCATAAAGCTCCATGTTATGCTGCATTGAAAAGTAAAAAAATAAAATAAAGGACAGGGGCAGAGGGATGCTTTGTTTGCATAAAATTGCTTATGTACCCATGGTTTGGAAAAAAAACATCTATAGATACAAAAAGCAGCGTTATAAAATCACCTCATGTACGATACACAAACAGGTGCTTTGATCATGAAGTGTTTAATGACACTCGTAATTTTAACAGCAATTTCAGCTGTGGAAAATGTGATACTCTGAACACAAGGTCACACTAATGTTAGGTAGCTTGTTACCAAATCAAGTACTTAATGGATTGCTTGTTCTGTTCAACTTAAATTGGACATAAATCATTGCCATGCAGTCTTTAATTATTAAGTAGAGCCAGTCAACATGTTCTCCCCTCAGCATGGCCGGCATAGTACAGAGAAGCAATTTTTTTTTACTGTTTTTGAATCATAAAGCAGATGGATAATCACTTTTATCAAATATTCATTTAAATTACATTTAAATGTGTTTAAGTATTTTAACAATTATGCATATTGTCTTTTGGAGATATAAGTAAAAACGTCCAGCATATTGAAGTAATCTGGTCTTGCATTTGCATGATTTTACTGTGGTGTCGCTGAGTTACCATATTCCAATAGTTAAAATCTCTTGTGTTGAGAATAATCAAATGTTTGTTAAAAATATGACAGAAACACTTTTCCTCCACACTCGATTCCCTGGGCATCTTCCAACATCATGTATGAAACCACTTATAAAGATAGAATTGGCTTTTAAAAGATTTGTCTGGTCTGGACAAAACAAGAGACCAAATGAAGGGCTAAACGTTGTAAGCAAAAGGTAAATCCAAATGTGCTATTCCCCCACTGCTTATTGCCATCATCAACCTGCTCCCTGATGAGCCTATTAGGTACCCTCGACCTGCCACAGAGGGGGCCATTTACTTGATTGACTAAAGTGAGAAAGCATACTTTTTCTTTTTTTTGCCCATCAATAATGGCCCAATCAGCCCCATGAGGCGTTACCAGGCTCTACACTGACACTCAGTGCTGAATCAGTCAGCTTGAAGGAATATCAAAACTAGACTGCATTCCCTACAGTAAAGCCCTTTCTACATACTGTAGAGAAGCCATACAATCACTGGCTTCAAACGGACAGTGGTGGTCTTTGGAAGTCATTTTTTATTCTTCACAGTTTTTTTTATATCTCATTCCATTAATTCCCATGTCATACCCATGCAAGGTGCTTGTAAAGGAAATCCACCTAATTGATGTAATCATAACTAACATGTCAATTTTCTTTACAAACAAAAACACAATATTTAAAGCAATCATATCCTTCTTCTCGTCATGTACATGTAAAGAAACCCTTTTACAAAGAGTCATTATGGCTATGGCCCTCTATTTTGGGGGCAGCTGTGGCGCATGCAGTAGAGCAGGTCATTTCCTAACCAGCAAGTTAGTGGTTAAAATCCCGGCTCTGGCGGTCCACATGTCTTGGAGCAGACACTGAACTCCCAGTGCTGCGTCACCAGTGTGTGTATGTGTGTGAGCGCATGGATGAATGGCCGAATAGTGTCAAAGCACTTTGAGTGCCCTAATGTGTAGAAAAGCGATATACAAGTACAAGACCATTTACCATATTGTTACTCTGTGATGCAGTTAGGGCAAGTAATGCATAAATGGTTTTGATCACTGAGAACTTTAGCATGCTAAATGTGACTTCAATCCCACTCTTGGGACTGAACAGTGTAATTGATTGGCTGAACAATACAACTGTATACAGCACTAAAGCTGCAACTGAGGGTTCTGTGGCTTACAGACATATTTACTATAAACTTATAATTCATAATCTTGAGTGGATTCTTTTGCAAAAGAGTATTTACTGAAATGTAATGATTTCTCCTTTCCATATTGTGTTTTCAGAAGCTACTTTTTGGGGTTCTGTCCTATTAGGGAGTTTACTTTCAGTTTCTTTGAGTATTTGATGGTGTTCAAGTTATTGGAGAAAACAGTAAATGTACATAATATGTTGATAAGAATAAGAACTGTAATAAGTGACAACTGTCAAGCATTTTTCATTAGTCATTAGCAGATTCTCAGGAATGCAAGGCTACCAGTCCCTCACATGGCCATTGGTAGAAATGGTCTTTAGGTTTTAAATAAACTCTTGCACATTCTAAGTCACCTTACATTTATGAAAATTTAGTTTTAGAAGTTTTTTTTAACGTGGTCATTGTTTTTACATTTTTATTTGTGCTGGATGTTTGGGCAGTGTGTTACCTTGCAGAGGAAGTTGACATTAAAACCAAATGTCTGTGCGTTCCTTGAGCCGGCGTTCATGTAATTGCCAACCAACAATATCAACTCCAGGAGTTTGCTGAAGCCTTCACTCTTCTTCACCTCTTCACAGGCCAACGTCACATTTATGATGTCTGGCCGGATATTATTCAGCTGCTCCTCAAACGTCAGCTTAAACAGAATGCCATTGAGACGTGGTCGTAGGAGCTTTACGGAACTCATCTGATGGGAAAAAAATAAATGAGTAGTAGGTAGCTTGCAGTGTAAAACATAAAACAACTTCATAGCATATCAGATACACATTATGTGATGAAACTATGTTCAGGTGAAACATCATCTGACATGTCTTCCATTTCTGTGATTTTTTTTATTGTGTTGACCAATTGCAAGATAAAGCCTGATAATTTACAGTTGTATTATCTTTCTCTATCATTATAATTCAAATTAAACAAGTAAAATATGCTACTGCTACTTATTATGTGTAGGATCCAACCCTATAATAATAAAGTATGCTTTTTTCTGCTTATCATCAACTTATGATGTGTTACATGCAAATGTGAGCATTAACTTGGCACAATAAATTTAAAAAAAAATCCACTACATCAATTCCCAGTCATAAATTCTGCCATTTCCAATCTGAGAGGTACCTGAAATTTACTGTATAAAGTGGGATAATATCTTCTCATGTGACACCAGTTCAAGAGGGGGAAGAAATCTCTTGTTTGATTTCAAGTGTAATTACTGCCGTAACTAATGAACTGAAAATCAGCTACACTCTTAGCAAATGAGATTAATCCATTTGCTACAATTTCTCCCCTCAAAGAATCTTCCATTTAACAGATTTGTTACATATAACAGCCCCAAACCATATTTGCAAGCTTGGGAGTGGAGTCACTGAAGGGAGCGAGGGAAGGAAGGATGGATGAATAAATGAATAGGGAATTAAAGCAAATAATACACAGAATGTAGCAATACACACACATATTCACGCATGGTCTCTCTTCATCCAGTTCCTTGCAAATATGTGTGTGCACACAACAAACACACAGGCACATTTACTCACCCCACTTTCTCACTTGAACTGATCTGTATACAATAAGTGGAAATCATGCTGAAAGCAAGTGTGCTGGTGACAGCACGGGCAGAGAAAAGGCTTGAACATTGCTTATTTCCCAGGGGGGACCAAATATCTCAGCAAAGACGAGCTGCTTCATCAGTAGAAAGGTATGTGATCACAATATTGGTGAGATCACCAGGGAAACTGCCACCTCATGTTTTATTACATCTTCTAAAGGATATAGGTAGAAACACTTCAATGAGTAAAGAGAATTACTGTTGTTCTTGAGCATGTCTGCAACCCCTGGGTGTGACTTAACTTTTGCAAAAGTATGTTTAGACATTCTGGTTTTGTTGTAAATTTAAAAGCCAACATCTCCCTGATTAGATACCCTAACATACTTAGTAAATAGATGGAAGGAGGTGCTAATTTAAAAGTAATTGCAGCTGTAACTAAGTGGAAAGGTCAAAACATCTTGATGCCTTCCTACAACAGTTTACCAGCATAGCTGTTTTCCACACATTTAGTCTTTCTCATTAGTAAATGCAAACCCCAATAAAACCCCTACTAATGTGAAGAGGGTGCAATAAAAATGCCAACATGTGAAAAGGTAAACAGTTTTTTAATCTTTTTTTCATCAAATTCCTCCTCATACAGTTTCAAACCAAATTTGCCCGATTGTTACTTTCAGGGTAGACTATGTTCCATGTAGTCCAAATATTCATCCACTGCATTATCTATATTGCATCTCAAAAAGGCCAAACTCTCTATGTTCATGTTAAATTCATTAAAAGATGGGGATACATCACCAGTACGGTTGACTACAGCCTCACACATTTCAAAGACCGTTATTACAGACAGGCTTCGTAGCCTTAGGTTATGATTTTATCATGAGACAACATTGACAGCTGGTGTCAAACTACAGCATCCACAAAGTTTTGAATTCCCTTCAAAAATGATTGAACTATTCTTTGCTCAAGTCAAAAGGACTCTTTGTAACTGAACTTTTTTTCTCTTGTGGTGTATTTAAACATTACTGGAAGATGCTGGAAGTATACCTCTGAAATCTAAATAGTGTGGTCTAATAGTGTTGCCCTAGAAGGGACTGAACAAAATTGTTGAATTTTGGGACTGTGCATGCAATTGCTTGGCTGCAACAGTGACAGGGTGGGGGTTTACATGTGTGTACTGTGTTGCCATGTAAAAAAAAATCCAGTAAATTACACTCACCACAATGCCAAATTGCTCTGACTCCACCAGTTCGTCATATTCACCCTTTAGCTCAGCAAGAGCACTCAGTTCCTTCTGCTCAGGCAGATTCTTTATCAGGTTCTGCAAATGGAAAAGCACATGCAAAAACAAACATCAACAGGGAGTTTCTGTAAGTAACAAATCACACTTTATTTCAATGTTGGGATAAGAAAGAAAAAATAACAGTGGCTTATCTTAAACAGAAGAAAAACAGGTTTCTATGAGTAGGTGTTCTATTTAACTCACCTGGTTAAACACAACAGCATTTTTTAAAGATACTATATTAATTTAAAGTTCTATATTAATACTTTATCTTGTTTTCTTGAGAGCTTTTTCCTAGTATGCACTGTAATTCCCATTATTCATATAGAATAAGACATATATACGGAGAACCTTTGTTTTTAAGCCAATATTAAACATGATGCACTTAATTCTAAAAGACAATGTTTTATTTATTAAGGCACCATTACCTGTTTGTTTATGGTCTGGCTGAGTGCATTAGGTCACACAATTACTGCTCACTGTTGGTTGTGACTGTAAAAATTGTGTCCCTAAGCCAATTACCAAACATGCCATGGACCGTCAGATAGCCGACCTTCCGCTACATAATGTGCATCACCTTGCAACTGTCTATGAAACACATACAATAGGTTTGCCATTAATTTACCACTGCCTGATAAATTTCCTTTGTACAAGCAGAAGACAACACAGTGCAGCTGGTGGTGAGGTTGAAGATTAAGATGGTGATGAGGAAGATAATGGGAGGGGCTGCATTTTCTGTAAATGTTAATTGTTTGTGTGAAGGTCAGCCAAGTTAATAAAATTGACCACAGCGACTTTTCCCCCTCTTTTCTCAGAGGAAAAGAAGAGAAAGAGGTGCCCTTTCCAGGTCTTTGCAAAGCTTCCTTCCTCATTAGTTCCTCAAATTTATTCAGCAGGAGCCGACAGGCGTGGGACCACGTGACCAGATGGAAGCCCAGACAGAGGAAACAGAAAGCAGACGCTGCTACTGGGCCACTGACCATGTTATAGACCTCTGCAGCCATCAGAGTCAACACAGCCAAAGTCGACTGCCCACTAATGATGACATCTCTGTCTTTCCCTCAGGGAATTCAGTAATATAAAAAGTAAGCCATACTGCAAGCCTTGGAACCTTATTTGGGTTGAAGTCATTAAATCAAATTCTGCTTTCTTTTGCCAAAGCCCCAATTAGGGTCTGCAGCAGGCAATGGTGCCTTAATAATGAAAGCTTTTGATCACATCAGCAGAAGCAAAAAGAATTATTGTTGACAATGATAAAAATAAATTACACACACACACACAGCACACATAAACACATTGGACCTATATGACTGGGCAAATTGTCCACCTTTAGTTTCAATTGTTTTTTTTTTTCTTTTTGCAATGATATGTTCATGCTCCATTTACCACTTTAATATTAAATATTCACAACACTTTATTGAAAGAAACCTTCCTAATCCTGCTTCATAGCTTAATTCTGGTAATAATGGATCTTTTTTTCCCCTTTTTCCTTTTTTTTTTTTTAAAATGGAGCCTTTAGATGCAGTTGAGTTGTAAAACCTGAGTTGACTAAATGCTGATGTAATGGGATTTTAGTGAACCAAGTTTCAGCCAACCTCACAGATTCATTAAGTGTTTAGTAGGTAAGTAGATATAAGCTAAATTAAACAAACAATGTACAGGGAGAAAAGAGGAGTAAAATTAGTAGCAGGAAAAATAACAAGTTCTCTATTAATGCATCATTTGCTCTTAAAAATACAAGATAAATACAGGAGGACCCTATTCACTAATATCAACAGTTATTTCTTAAACTGGGGCAATCTGATTATTTCTACTAGGCATCTTAGAGAAAAAAAAAACAAAAACAGGAGATGTTTCAAACATACCCAGTAGGCTCTTTACCAATCATGTGAGTCTGTTTTATCCACAATACAGAAATAAAGAACAACTCTTCAGTCCTAGTGAAAAGTCTGCCCTTCTTGCTACATGCTTGTACCTTGAATGAAGCTAAAAGTTAGATACAGACCTCTAGTACAAATGTAAAATTAATCTAAAAACTCTTCTGAAATTGCCACCACTGAATGCAAATTCATACTCGGTATTGGAACATTGAATCTGCTGGTGCTTGTCATTTCATTTGTCTGTCATCTTGTTAATTATCAGAAACCCCGCAGAGTGCAACTCACACAAAGGAAGCGCCATATGTGAGTCGATGTGAGAGACAAGGTGATGATGCTGGGCTAGACTTCTCACAACAGGCCAGCAGACACACACAGCAGTATAGGAGAGATGGCTGAAAGTATGCTAGCAATGCTGCATTTACATTTAGCTCCTTATTTGTATGAAAGAACTACATATCAGCACATATGACAAGATACAAGTAATTGTGAGGGGGGAATTCTACAGAGTGCGTTGTGCTGAGTTCATCTCTGCATAGCTCAGAACCTTTTAGCACCTCTGGCTTCATAACAGTCTTAGCCATGTCTGTATTTATCATGGTTACAGTTCCAGCAGCAAGCATAATTTGTCTATCATACATGCATTTTTTATTCTTGTTATAATCAAAAAAAAAAATTTAGCCATTAATAAACTCTGCACCTTGATTTAAGATAGCAGAATCCTTTCATCTTTGCCTGGGGCAGCAGAAATTTAGACACGAGTCAGCACAATTATTTCCATCAGTGCGAAAACACCTAAAAACACATCACAGCGCTGCCTGACAAGATGTGTTAAATTTTAGTTTGTGGAATAACCATATAAAAGGCATCCATCAGATTGTTAATGGTTGTTATTTCGGTTCTGAAACAGATTAGGAGATTGTTGTGCAAAATAATCAATATAGAAAAGAGATATACTGACAGCTGGGCAAGTCAAAGACTCAGTGAGCCCAACAGTAATGCTGCTGTGTTAACCTCCCAGTAAGCTGCAGTTACACAGTTAAACTGTAGTAGATGGAGGCAAAGTTATTCCACCATTGCTACCCAGACTGTGAAAGTCAGGTATCTGAAGAAGGGAAGCAGCTGAGAGGGTAAAAGAGTGTGAAAGTAATGAGATACAGGCTACGGTTGAGTAAACATTTGTCGAGGATGACAGTATCTGTAGGGCTTTTACTTCCATACTTTGATCTCTGCTGCTGTCAGCCAGCTTCCTGTGAATTGAGCTTACAGTTTCAAAGCACCTGCGAAGCCATGCCAAATTAATACCGGACAGTAACGGGCATGCATTAGTCATACAATTAATGAAACTGTTTAGAGTGCCGCAAGACATTAAAGATGGTGAGTGCTAATGTAGTAAAGCTACAGTCCAAAAATACAGTGAACGTTTGGACTGAAAACATCAATAAATGTGAAAAATTATGGGACTTGACTAAAAGAATGTATATAATCAAATACAGGCTTTGTAACTATCGATCTTAATTAAATATTTTTTAATCGCATAACAATAATTACACGAGTGGGGGGGGCTAGAATGTGAGATCAACAGGCGGATCTGTGCTGCATCTGCAGTGATGCTAACGCTGCACCGGTCTGTCGTGGTGAAGAGGGAGCTGAGCCGAAAGGTGAAGCTCTCAATTTACCGGTCACTCTATGTCCACACCCTTACCTATGGTCACAAGCTGTGGGTCGTGACCGAAAGAATGAGATCCCGGGTACAGGCGGCCGAAATGAGCTTCCTCCGCAGGGTGGCCGGTGTCTCCCTTAGAGATAGGGTGAGAAGCTTGGCCAACCAGGAGGGACTCAGAGTAGAGCCGCTGCTCCTCCACATCGAGAGGAGCCAGATGAGGTGGCTAGGGCATCTGATTAGGATGCCTCCTGGATGCCTCCCTGGTGAGGTGTTCCGGGCACGTCCCTGTGGGAGGAGGCCCTGGTGTAGACCCAGGACACGCTGGACCGATTACATCTCGCGGCTGGCCTGAGAACGCCTCGGGATCCCCCCCGAGATGAGCTGGTGAACGTGGCTGGGGAGAGGGAAGTCTGGGCTTCCCTCCTTAGGCTGCTGCCCCTGCGACCCGACTCAGATAAGCAGTAGTAAATGGATGGATGGATGGATATTTTCCTAAAAAGCTTTTTTTTTTATTTGAATTGATTTTAGTGAATGAATAAAAAAAATAATAGACAGATATTGTCAGGGTTTGTGTTTTGAGTTTTCCATGTTTCCTGTTTTATTTTGATATGTTTCCTGTTTTTCTCATGTTTTAGTCTAGCTTTGTTTCCCATTTATTGGTTTCACCTGGTTTAAATTAGTTCACTCATTCCACTTGTGCCTTGTTCTGATCTGTGTATTTATACTCCCGGTTTCTGTTTCATCCTCACAGTTCATTAGTTTCTGTTAGTTCTCTCTCGGTCAGTGTTATGTCCTCAGTTTTGTTATTTAATAAAAATCCTCAACCTCATTCTGCCACTGCCTCCTGCCTGCCTTGGGTCCTCATCTCCTCCATATCTCTGTGCTCGCTCATCCTGGGATTCTAATAATTATCATTCTCTCAGGCTCTATTAATTTATACATTCATATGTATATAGCGAGATCTACATCTGGATTTGAGACCAGCTGGTGCATATAACACCTTTCATTTTGGCCTTTAGGTAAGACCTTTAATGGTACTGCCTAACCACGTCATGATGAGTGTAACTGAACAAAGAGGGTAAGATGAAAGCCTGTCAACCCTGACAACCACAAGCAAGAATAAAGGCGCTTTTCCATTAGTACCTGCGCGACGCGACTCTACCGGCCCGGGCAGTACGATATTGTACTGGATTGCTTTTCCATTACAAGTTGCGATCCTCTAATGTGGGAGAGGTCCCCCGCACAACACGAGTTTCTAAACGCTTTGCGCGGAGTCTGCAGAAAACCACAAAAGAAGACAAATACCATAGAAGAAGACCAACACGAAGATAAAAGACTTCCTGGTAACCTTTTACCTGGGGCTCGGATTATGGTTATTCGTGGGAAATAGACTCATGGAACAGATCAAGGGAAGTTGTCGGAGGGCAAGACGAAACACCCTGGATCATATCAGACCAATCAATAGACGCCAGCCTGTGGACGTCACGCTACCCGCACGGACCGACACGCTTAGAACCACAACGAAGTAGGTACAGAAAATGTAACCGCACGGCACGACAAATCCTAATGGAAACGCCCTGTTTCTGGGTATAATCGTGTGAGGCCGGGCGGAGTGGGTACTAATGGAAAAGTGCCTTAAGTGATGTACCATCAAAAAGTCTTATTGCTTATGTGACTGCAGTAATAATAGAGACTGTGTCTGTCCCTCGTCTAAACTTTAACTATAGCTCTAATACTGAAAGGCAAGTAAAAGGAGTAAGAG
>JBAMHV010000007.1:13043527-13055394 GCA_037177535.1 Pseudomugil gertrudae | reverse complement strand
TCTACATCACTCACATGTATGGAAGGAAATATGACAACAGACCCCAGGTTAAAAAAAAGTGAAGTTCTCCTTTAAGCACTCCCCAGTCTGTAATTTGTCCTTAACAGCAGTACAATTAGCAGACATGAGATCCTTCTCTATTGATATGTTAAATCTGTTACCCTTTCCCTAACACTGGACTTTAAGGCATTAGCTTGATTCCCCAATGCCTTTGCACATTCACACTTGCACACATGAGCCTCATTGAACACGCCCCTTTGTTATCAGCCACACTGACCTATGCCACATTGATTAAAGAGGGAAATGGGTGAGGTAAAGAGAAAGCTTTTCAAAAAGGATGACTAGCTGCTTAAATGTAGATAAAACATCCTTTTTGTGACCAACCTTAGCCACCAGTCAGATTGCAAACACCACTGAGTCACATTGTCTTCTTCAGAGAAACCCAAGAAAACAAAATGTATGTTAATATACTGGCATGTGTTTTCATTTGTAGCTTATTTATGTCTTTTTTTTCTCCTGCCTTCCTTTCTCTGTTCTTTATTCGTCAACCGCTTCTTTGACAGCATTTGTGCTGCTTTGTATCAGTGACTCCAGCATAACCCACAGTGTAGTTGTTATCAGTACTTGGATCGGGGTCAGTTTAATGGCAGCTGTTCGATGGCGGATGGAGTGTCTCTCCCTGTAACTTAAGTAGTCCAGCCAATTGTCTGGTGATGTGTGCAATATGGGCCTGGTGGGGATTTGCTTGGGACATGACTCTCCTGCTGGCAGATACAGACTACTGGAAAGCAGTAGTTGGAAAAAGGTCAACACCTTAACTTCCTTTCTCTTTCATAAAGCAGAGGGGGGTGTGCCATCTCATAATGTACACTTTGTACTTTCGGCCAGATTACCAGCCTATTAAAGGTTATCAGAGCTCAAAATAATAGCCCTGCAGGGCAGCTCTCTGGATGGACCCCATCTAAATATATATTGCCTCTCTACCTGATACTGGTGTCTATGTTCCAAGCAGTGGGAGGCCAACAGACTTGCTGCTGTGCAAGTCTTTGTTGATAAGCTATGTGGGAAAAGACATACAGCATATATCAGTACAGAGAAGAAAAAACAAAACAAAACAACAGCCATTTTTTTCTGCAAGACCTCTGGACTTCAGCTCAAAATCAGCATGTGAACAATCACTACCGCTGCTTCCAAAAAATAAACTAAACTGCTCATGGCACAATGCATCACTGCCAACATTTGATTAAAATCAAATCTTTTTCTTTTTTTCCCTAAGGTCTACACCTCCTACTGATGAAATAAAACAAAGAGGACAATGCAATTCCTTAAATCACAAGGACACTGCAAAAAAAGAAACACTAGTGAAAATTGAGTCTAATATTGCACACTGATGCCTCTTCCTCTCAGATGCACCCGCCCTGTTTTCAATTAAAGCTTTCACAGACAACATAAATAAATAAATAAATAAGTCAATAAAATTGGAACAAAACAAGTAGCCTTTAGGAAGCTCATCAATCATGGTTTAAGACAAAGGAACTAGGGAAGGAGGGTGGAGTTGAGAAGACTTTGCCAAGCCTTGTCCTTCACCATCCATTATAAGAGGATGAATGGGGGGTCCACATGAGAATGGGCAGACTGACTCGTGCCAAAAACAAACCAAAGCTGGTTTTAACACAGAGCTATCCACCAGACACAGAAATCCAAAACGTATCTTCTCACACGAATGCATGGGGAAATTCTGTTTTTCTTTTTTCCTCCAGCACGCCGTCCCATGATAGCCACACAAACCCAAGCTCACATATTGTCAAAATAAGTGTGTTTGAGTGAGGGAAGAAGCAAAGTGAGTATGAGTCTTACCTGGATGAGTGATTCACTCAGTCTTTCCTCATCTACCTGCAGCACAATGTCCCGGATCTCTTCATAAGGCAGGCGGAAAGAGCCCAGGAAAATAGCTGTTGTGATGTAGAGAGAAGAGAGTCATTTGCTATGTTGTTTTATTAGACTGCAGGGTTCAAATAGACATTTCAGCACTCATCACTCCTCAGACTAAATGACCACAGACCTTACATGTCACTTGAATAAACTGTGTCACACTGACAAAAATAATGAAAGAAAACATGACAATTTACCTATGAGGTACCAGTAAAGATAATAAAAATAAAATATTTTTAAAAATATGTCATTAAATCTGAAATTTAATTACTTCCACAATATCAAAACATGATTTTAGGCAGGACATGTGTTTGTCATATGGTAAAGCAAAAGATTTTTGATTGGGACAGTACAAATGGGCACACTAAATTTGCCTCAGGGGAGAAGCCTGGTTGGTGTTTTACACTCCAGGTGGGTGGCTATATTGGAAACTGGAGCTGATGGTGGATCCAGGTGGAAGTCACAGGTGGAGTTTTGGTAATGAGTTGGAAGAGAGTCACTCAACAGCTGCTATATGACTGTAGCAGTGGGACCCGGTGCCTGTATTTGATGGGCAGCAAACAGAGACATAGTGGTTTTGCTTTTCCTTTTTAATGGAAAACTTATTGCATACAATGTCACAGTATTAGGACATTAACTCTTCTATCATAGTGTCCTGCTGTACTTTACTAAATGCTTTGGAAATATTAAATGAGCTTGTGGTGCATGTGTGCAAAAACAGCTCTTCACAGCAGCTGAACAGTTGTCTTAAATGTTGCTTTATTGAACTGAACCATCTTTGAAGCTTTAGTTTGTGCACAGAAAGGAGAGTATTTAGGCAGATCCGAGGTCCCCCTGTAAGCCCAACCATAAAACCATTTAGAAGTGTTTTTGCCTTTTTCTTTCCTTTTTTTCTCCTCATTGAGTGATTACATTCAAAAGGATACGCCCCTCTTTCCAACAGCTGTTGTTCAGAACCCAACTGTGTGACAGTGGCTTTCCACAGCTGCTGCTTATGCACTGCTTTTAAATGGTTTTAATTAGTTTTCTTTTAAAACAAATTAAACAATATTGCTAAATAAACAGGTTTAAAAAAACTGCTTTTGAAGAACTTCCATGTTTGTGATGGAGTTCAGGGCGTGATATGTTATAGAGTCTTTCCAAAGTGGAAAGAAAATCATATAAGTTGAATTTCAACGGTTGTACTTATAAGCAGTGTAAATTTTTGTAATGTTATTTTTTCTAGTTCTAAAATAAAATAAAAAATTAAAAAGGTATAGACCATGTTTAAAATAAGAAGACATTTTGCCTGGATTTTCCATTCTCATTGGTCAATACCAAGCATCTCCAGCTTCTCTGTAGTAGGATAAGCAACTCTAACTGTACAAGTAAATATGATCGGTTTTAAAAAATAAAACTCATGTCATACTGCAGGTAAGTCAGACTGTACGTTAAACAACTTCCAAGTACTCCAAGAGCCTAAAATCCAAGATCAGGGAGTTAGACCTTCAAATGACAGGCGGGAGGGCTTCAAGCTGTGAACATTATCGTAAAACTAGCCAGTGTTTGCAAAAGTTTGTATTGACAGATTGATACAATTTATTAGATAGTTCTATACATAATCATAATACCAGGCAACATAAAGTGACACTGACATCACAATCACTCATGCCATGCTACCATGCATCTTGGTCATTGAACCTTCACATCCAAATTGAAAAGAGAACATGGCGGGTTCAGTGGCTGGCAGTGAAGATGATCTATGATGTCATGGTATGTGTCAAGACACATCAGGAGAGCAGCGTAGTTGCGTGCGACAACATGCTTCCCGCCCATTTCCTTTGTGAAGGTGAGATTTTCAACACTTATTTTTTTCTTCCTGCCAGATTCTTGACCGATCTGCTGGTTCTGTAATCAGACATGGCCGTGACAACTATCAACATTGTCACAGCCCATACACAAATCCGGCCACATGATTTGCAGATGCGTACAATCAAATACACACAGATACACAAGCACAAACAACATCTCTGTGTAACATCTTTATATTGGTTCTTTCTGATACCAAACCCACATGGAAATTAAACAGGAAGGGAAACTTGGCAGGTGAAGAAAATACACTAATATTAACTTTATGTTTTACAGTAGTCCATTTTGGCTGCTACAAATCATGAGATCCATATAGAAATCTAGTAGTCAGCTGTGTAGAAAACAGGCCTATAAAGCCTAGAAGTTCAGCTACATCTGTGTAAATACTTGCTGCAAACAATGCAAGAATGTGTTAGCCAAAATGTTCCAGACTAAAGGTTACAGCTAGGGGGCAGTACACAGGACCAGGACTATCAATTAATGGGAAGATCTATCAGTCAGTTGACTATTTTCATAAAATTTTTTAAAACAGAAGTTTATCAACCTGTAGCTGACTGTAAAGTCACTGTCACTGTGCAACTGGAAAGAACAATTATAAAAATACTGGTAGCTACAAAAAAGATCAAAAAGTCACTATTCAAATCTATTTTTGCCGTTGTGTTTATCTCCAATCTCGTGCTCATGCTCTTGTTCGTATGAGTCAATAACACGTCACGCAACGGACACGTTACCTTGTGCTAAGCATGACCTACATGCTAAACGTATACCGAGAACAGGTGGGCGCCATGATATGTATGCAGACATGTTGCCAACAGCAATGATATGACACAGCAACCCTATGCTGGAGTTCAAGTTCACATAAGATTCAGCCCTAGCTTACTCAGATGCCATGTGTATAACATATAAATCCAGCTTAAAACTGATATACCTGACAGATAACAATACAGTCATGAAGTAATGATGCTAAATGTGTGATGTAATAGCAACACATAACAACTTACAAAGATTCTGTGCCGTCTTGGCATCCAAGATACGAAGCTCCTTAGCCTTTTTCTTGAATTGTGGTACTCCAGCATCAGCTTCATCCTTTAGATCTTTTTTCACTGTAAGAAAAAAGCAAAACACGATATTTTTTTACATTTATTTATTGGATATAATGTACCATGTCACACAGATGTTAAATATTCAAATTACTCAAAATACAAATACAAAACAATAAAAGAAAGATAAAACAACATATCACTTAAAAACCAACAGCTAAATACACCATCGGCAGAAAAAAAGAAAAAAACAAACTGTGTGCATACACAATACAAGACAGGAACTTTGCAGCTGAGGTGGTTAAAAGGTGCTCTTTTTGTGTTAAGTCTCACATCCATGGCAGTACAACAGAAGGGGTGTACAATAAAGTCACAGAATGGCAAGTTGGAACAAAAAAAGGACTCAAATCAAAATGTGCACATTTTGCACCATTGGACAATGTTGTCTGCAATGCCCCACTTGTCATTTGTTTGTGAAAACCAACGTTTCTGTCATTGTCAGCGTGAGTAGCTAATAGGCAAACCTCTCCTCCATTAGCCCACTCTGTCAAATGCCCCCACCCCCCACTGCAACAATTCCAAGAAAGCAACATTATGAGACTGAGACTGAAACAAGATTCAAAAGACAATGTTTTCACAAGGGTGGCACCATTGGGTCTGAGGAAACACCATATCAGCAAAAATGTCTTTTTTATTTGAACAACAAAAACATAAATTTTGTCCATGCACATGGCAATAGGTCAACTTTTTTCAAGTGCAATTATGGTATTGAAAAGAGAGTTTAATTTTTCACAATAAAGTAGTGGAAAAAATAGAAAGAAGATTCCTTAGATCCTTCTCTCTCCCTGATGGCTTATGAGAAGCGGCACACTTTGTTGCTAATCATCACAACCGCTCTGTTTAAGCCCAAGGTGGGAGTCTCAAAGGAAATCTAGAACAAACAATCTGCTCCCTTAGTGCTGGCTTGCATATTTGAAGAAAGAATCAAAGAGGCAACATCTCCTGGGCAGCCTGAAGAAGCAGTGCTTTAGGCACCTACCTAGCTCTGCTGTCTGCTGTCAAAATATCACAACAACAGGGATGTGGTTGTTTACTGATTAAGTTGTGCTAAAATGGTGCTGGGCAAACTCATGCAACACATGGTACAATGCTGCAATTTTGTTTCAGAACACACAGTCTGCAGGCCAGTGCATTGGGCAACAGCTGTGTGATGAGTTTGTTTCTCTCTCAAAGTATAAGAAGCCGCATAATAAAAAGAGGAACTCATGAAGAGAGTTCATGAACTGATCAAAATATATGGTGAAAACAAATGAATCGTTGAGTAAAGAGTAGAGGTCTCACATTCAAGGATTGTCATACAAAATAAAAAGAAACCATTTATTTTGTGTCTAACAATAAAAACATAAGACAGAGAACTCATTTGTAACCCTGAACCATTCCAGGTGGAGGCATCTGTTTTGACAAACATTAAATCAAGTTCATTTACAAGTGTGGTGGGAGTTGCAAAAAAAAAAGAGAGAAAGAGAGAGGAAAAGAAAAATCCTGTACTTTACATCATTCAGCCTGAACATCAAATTGCTCTGTATTCCCACGGTTCGAGGAACTGTGAGTACAAGCAATCTTGTGAGGCTTTGACACTTACAACCCCTTGTATCAGTTTTGCAGATTAAGTGTACCTATAACAACAGCATACCTCACCGGCACAGGCTCAAAGTGTCCCAAAACTCCTCTGGAACAACTTGAACACACAGAGACCCCTGTGCACAGATCTGATTTCCAGACAGCTTAGGTCCCAATGTGATGGAGCACCTTTGGGATGCATCCAAACAAGTCTCATCCACAACAGCTTCTTTCTGCAACCTACAGGAGCCAAAGAATCTGCTGACAATGCCAAATTTAACACACTTTCAGCTCCTGTACCCACAATGGGTCAGAATTGTCTTGAGACAAGAGGGGAACCTATGCAATGTAAAGCAAGTTGATGGAAAGTTACACACCTCCATGTTTCCCATTTCAGTATAGGTCAATAACCATACTGATGATACACAACCATCTAATTGCTGCCCCTTTGTTAAGTCACTGATATAATCTGATATAACCAAGTATATCCTCTATATTATATTTTAAGCCTTTGATTTTACAAGTAATGCAATTCTGCTACATGGTGTCAGCAGTATTTTTTCTTTAAATCAGGTTTCTTCCATATCCAAAAGACGATGAAGGCACAAATTAAATATTAATCACTTCATAAATAAATCCAATGACAACAACAGATCTTCAACAGAATCCTGCCTCATTTACACTGAGTCAGTGAGCATTTGGGGCCAAGGAATCATGCTGTTTGTCTTATGCAGAAAGAGACTTGGATAAAAGAAATTAGAGAGCCAATGAAAATAAAGAGGAAACATCAATCTCCACCAAAAAGTGCCCTGGAGAAAAGGAGCAACTTAAACTGAGAATGGGAATTTGGCTGCTTTTTGTACCAAATTGTTCTCTAAATTCTTCATTATCTATTCCCTCTGCTGCCACTTTAATCTCTCACCGTGGTACCTTACTCTCTCAGCAGGGTGCTCTCAGCACTCTGGTCAGCTGTCTTCGCCTTCGCCTCCAGGGCTCCATGCATTATAAAGTTAAATAGGAAAACAGTGCCTTTAAAAATCTTAAACAGGCAAATTTCTTCCTGATGCCATCCTATTCAGCTCAGAGCTCTCCTGCTGGGTATAGAGTTGTGGCTTCACTAGGTTAATTTCTGCTACAGCATTTGCTGGCTGACTCAATTATGCCACAAGTCACATGCTTCCCCTGAGCTCCACATGTGAACTGATGGGCCCTGGAGGGCTTTCACACATTCAAGCTGCCACACTAGTCGGAGTCCCAGGTGTGTGGAAAGGATGAATGTAGGTGTCACATACCCAGATGGTTAGTCAAAACAATAAAGTAAGTTTCATAAATGAACCCAAAAAACAGAAGGTGTTGGAAAGTTACTGAGAACCCAACATGCTTTAATAATTGTATGATTTTGTTTTTCTTTTTACTAAAAGTAAAACTTTGGAAATGCACATTCATCCCATTCCTTTTTGAGCTGAGAAAGCTTAACCTGTCCAACAGTGCGGGTATACAACAGCTGATCCGAGTCTTTGCCAATATTTAAACGTGTTTTACTAGTTGCCCAGTGGCTAAAATGTAATACTGTGACAACAATGCCATCCCTCATGCAAAGAGTTCTATTTGTTAATAGAATCTCTCAAGCAATAACACAGCAAAGCCATTTGTGATGGGAACAATGTGGGAGGGCTTTTGGCAGCTTGTTGGTTTCCTTGAAGCTGTTGTGTACAATGGAGTCCTTTCACAAGGAAGCATTATTTCTGTGCCAGCCTGTCAGATGAAAACGCAGTGATAACAAAATCTTAATTACAAGCAAATGCAAGCATCACCAACATATATTATTTATTGTTTGGTGGAATTACATGAGAGACTGGTATAGGACGGGACTTGAATTTAAACAGTTTGGTAAATTACGAACAATGCTGCCGAAGAATAACATTGTGGTGAGTTGAGCTCAACTTTCACATTGATGATTCTTGGGTAAGATGATTCTCAAACAGAAATAAAATGCTCAAATGCTTTAATGTGACAGGAAATACATAAGAAATAAAGCAATGAATCAACAGCTGATAATTTAAGTCCTCTGAAAAAAACGCCATGGAGGAAGTGTTTCAATATTAAGTTCAAACAAAACATAGAAAAATTCACTATCATATGCAAGCCAAGATAACCACATAAAAAAGCCTCTGCTGAGCATTACTGCCAGACATTACATTAATTGAACAGGAGTTAAAGATTGCTTTGTGCCAAAGGGAGTTACCAAATTGTTAGGTTTCAAAGAAAACATACATAAATGTTTGAGCAAAAACAGTTTTGGCTTATTAGCGATGAGTTGGCATCCATATATGTGGGCCTTGGACTGAGGTAAACCCTTGGGAAACTCTGTGATAACAAGAGTTCTCCAACACTTGGACATCCAGTATGTTTGCTGGCCCAGAATCAGCATCCTGGTTGCTTTCCATGCAATATCTCCCTCAAGACGTCCATAAAACCCTGGGCATTACAAAGCTAAACACTACCACATGTTCATTTCCGGACACAAGCCATCCGGCTGAGCCCCACCACCACACACCAGAAAAATGAGCAGGCCTTGAAATGCAATAACAGCAAACTGCAGATGACAGGTCTTCAGCAAACATAAAAGCAAAGGAACACAGAGTGCAACAGACAATGTGGAGTCTGGTACTCTACGAGACAATTTATTCCTTCAAATGTGCAATCTGCCAGCAAACATGGGCCCTGTCCTTCTCAGGGACTCACACCAAGGATTTAGCTACAAGAAAGCTGCCAGCTTGTCTAAAGGAGATGGATTCTTGAGAAAAGTCACTGGACTCCGCACAGAAATACCAACTACACAGAACTGGTGTTCATATAAATGCTTATACTTAAAATATAATTATAGGCCAAAACATGAACTGTGAACAAAGACATTGCTGAAATCATATGATGATATTAAGACTTCTAAGAGGATAAAACAATACTTTGTTGTATAAAATTGTATAAAGAGAGAGCAAGCAGAGTCCACTCATGATCTGAGCTCACCATCTGATCATTGAAACTCAGAGCTAATTTATTTCTTCTATTCCCTTCGTTCTAACAGAGGTCTTGTTCTCAACCCCGAAGTCAATCTGCTGTGCTGATACATAGCTGAATCCACTCATCCCAATGTCTTGAATCTTAAAGCATTTTCCCACTCAAAAGATAGTCCCTCCTCAACTGGCTCAGAGTTGAAATAATTTATTTTAGCTTCAGCTGAAATCCAGTCAGACTATAACAGAAAACCTAAAAAAATATGACAGTGTTTGAATAGGTATGCATTTTTATAATTAATTCTAAATATGTCTCTTTAAAAGCAAGGGAGTATCTCACTTAGCAACAACTTGTTTCTTTTTAAAGGTGCTTCTCAGGTCAAGGTGAACCATTTCAAAGGAGCTGCAGCATTTTGAATGGATACAGAGTGGGGAGGATGGGAGTTCTCAACCATGCAGTCATCAACATGCCTAATGATAACATAGAGTAGGGGGAGCAGCTGATGATGATAATGTTGATGGAAAGTTTGGATTGTGTAAAAACACTCCAGAAAACACATATACCTCAGTTCAGTCAGGTATGACAAGATGAGTTAGAACAATCATCAGTCCTCCCTTTAAAAGCATCTGGTTCTGTTTATCCAAGATCTCTGAATAAAAGGTGTGTGTACAGGAAGCAGGATAAATCCCACAGAGTGACACTTTGACCTGTGGCCAGTAATGTCTTCAGTATGCAGGGAGAGGCTCAGCCCACAGTGGAAGGTACACAGCTGGGGCTGGAGTGCAGCCCAGTGAGAGAGGGAGGGGAGAAAGGAAAAAAGAAAAATAACGCCTCCTCTTCTAATTGAGACAACACAGATCTCCCTTAGTGACCCTCCCCGGTTTCTTTTCCAAGGAGAGGAGAAAGATTCCAGCACACAGTTAATGTTTCCTATAAAACAATAACTTATATCAGAGACTTATCTTGAGTCAGTTTTAGGTAATTGGGTCAAAACCTAAAATACAGGTAAATCAGACTAAAAGTAGCATTGATGGATTTAAAAACAAAATGTTTCTGCAGACCTAAGCAAAGTCAGTCTTCTATGAAGATTTCATTTATGAGAGGAATAGCAATGATACTAAACCATCTCTCAGGTTATACATCTCTTTTATATATACTCTTCAAAAGAAACAGCAAAAAATGAAAGAAAAAAATCACATACACCAACACTGGACAAATAAAAATCCCCCCAAATCAATAACTCTAAGCGTTGCCGATGACCCAGTGCTTGGCACAGCCTTTTAACAAGTATATTTAATCTGCCCACATCTACACTCAACTCTCTCAAAGACAGGGAGTGTGGGAAGGCTCTGACTCTGCCTCTTAAATTGGTCATGGAGACATGCTCCTTGGGGCTCTGATGGATTGAGCCTCACAGCCAATCAGTTCTAGGAAACCAGTCTCTGGTTGTGCCAAAGCAGTTTGTTGTGACCCAATGCGCTTGAGTGCTGGTGGGAAGGCTCTAGCTGATGGTCCAACCAGCTGCACCTGCCATCCGTTAAGACCCTGCCGTGCAGTCCGGCCTTATGCATTCAGGAGACGACACTAAAACGAGGTCTTTCTCGCTATGGGGGGATGTTGAACAGAGATTAGAGGTTAAGGCTGTTCCCTAAATAACTGGCAAGATTACTCTGGTCCCTGTGGTCTTTATTACTTTTCTCACCCCACGCTACATAGGGCCTAGCCCAAAGATGAGGTCCACGGTACACTTAAGGTACTTGAAATGGTTACAGATTTAAGATGTGCACCTCTACTGCCAGACACCATTTCTGGATTGTGTATTTGTGTATGTGTGTGTGTATGTGTGTGTGTGCGCATTTATCCTCCAGTAAATGCAGCTACAGTATTTCTTCAAATATACAACATTAACATTTATGGTTTAATAGAATCAGCAAAATTATTATTTATTCTTTTACAAATCATTTCCTTCAACATACGCATAAATATTCGGTGCAGGAGGGGGCTTGGGCGCGGTGTCTTTGTGTTCAGTAACTGTCCTACTTTTGAGTGCATTCAACAGGGTTGCATTTTGTACATTTGTCAGCTGACAGAACATAATCTGTCCTTTTTTTCTATAAAGCACTGTAACTCTGTACCCTTTCCTTTTCATATATAATCAAGTTCCCGTCTGTTTTGCTTGCCTATTTATGATTTTTAAGTTAAAAATAGCACGCATAAAGAGCGACACACAAAAACACTTAATGACATTTGCATACCTTCTTTAGCATCAGTCATTTCTTTTTACTGTTATGTCATTTATGATATACATATTTTTTTCTGTCCCTCTATCATTCCTGCTTTTATGAAAAATCAAGTAAGCAGGTGTGTCTAAGAAAAAATATACACACACATATATATACACCGGTATATATA
>JBAMHV010000007.1:13026754-13039219 GCA_037177535.1 Pseudomugil gertrudae | reverse complement strand
TCTAGCGGGACGTTTGATTCCTGTCTGGAGGGAACTGAACGAGAAGATGGTGTTACAGTGTGATGTGTGCCACTGGACCATCTATGCACGTATGTGCAGTGTTGTTAATGAGATGCATACGTTCATGTGCACTTGTGTTATTTGTGGTACTTTTTTAAACAAACAAAATGTTTTGTGAAGTAAATCTCCCAAAAGATATTATATCTGAAAATTCTCACCTGCAAAACCACTAAACTGCAAGGGTTTCATGACTCAGATACCTCCCCATTCTAGAAGTCACAGTGGCTGCATCTGTTGGTAGAGTCTTCCACAACTTTCCTACCACCCACAATCCACAATGTCCTCTAGGACTTCAACCCCCTATTTCTCCAAACCTTTCAGTCCTTATGCTCTCAGGGGGGAAACAAGAACCTGGCTCAGGACTTTAATAGTCAACTCAGCCCCCCCTCCTCAGCTTTGTACCAACCTAATATGCACACATACTAAGTACTGTATTGGCATTCTATTTTTCAAATGGTTGCTATTTTACTTTCAATGTAGGCCCCCAGTGAAGGACAGAGCACCTTTTTTGTTAATCGATTCCTTAACATGGAAGATGCATAGTCTCCATACCCCCTTAGGTTTACAAAGTTTGCCTCAGTTAGAGCATTTTAACTCTCAAAACAAACTAATTAAGAAGTCTTGTAGTCATATGCATGTTTATGCAGCCATCATGGTGCATGTCACTTTTATTCTATTTATTTGAACCTCTTCATTGCTGCCGGATGGTGGCAAGGTGTACCGCCAGCGATGCAAACAGTAACAATTACACCTGTCTTTGATGGAGAACTCTTCTAAATTGTCTTCTACAGTGTCTCCAACCCCATCTTTTCTGTCCATCCTGTAGTTTAGTTGGGGGTTGCTGTGTGCTTATCTGAGCTGGCGGCTCACAGAGTATTCCCAGTGGCTATCCATGGGCCTCAGCCTTACGAGACTACAGATTTAAAAAGAAGAAGAGAAAGCCCACACTGACTTCAATTTCCTATGAGAACAAAGTGCAAAGTGGAAGGTAGTGGATGAATTACATGTACTGCTATCTCTGTCACAAAGTCAGCCAACGGTTATTACATGATTTTTCCATTTTTGTCTAAACAACAATATTAAGTATTTGTTCCACACAATTAGACAGTAACTCTCTTATATGGGTGGTTTTAAAATATTATTTCTTATTATATATTTTCCTCAACAATAAATTAATCTAATTGCATCCAACTCTGTGATTTTTACAGAAGGTATATTGCTCAAATGAATTCAACAGATGCAGGGTCAAAAAACTCGTAGCATCTAGCTACATGTTTTTCTTCGGCCTGTCTCTGTATGACAAGATGAAAACAAAAAGACATCTTCAAAGCATAATTTAGAACAGAAAGAAAAAAAGAAGGATGTGACTGACCTCAATTATATCAAAGTAATTACGCAATCAGGTGACAATGGCAAAAAAAAAAAAAAACTTGATCAAGCGCATGTATAATGAATATTGCATCTCTTATAACCCATCCTACAAAGGATTGTACACGCTGAATATAACCTTCTAACAGTCATTAGTATAACCGTTTTTTCCAGAAAAGTACACACGAAAGAGAGATTAACTGAGCCCAGAAGCAACAATTGCTTCCGTGGCTTCTGGCACTAACAAAAGCATACGCGCTTTACCAGAGACAATGCTTAACAAAGTGCCACAAATAAACCAAAAATGCCCTGTATTTCTCAGACCACTGCTCAGCGTCACTGATTGGTGAAACTATAAACATGCAAAGCTCATTTAACTTCGACATGAAAATCCGGCTGCCTTTAAAAGAAGCAGGCCTGCATTATTTTTCTCTTTGCTCTGCCACGGTACAATTTTTACAGCCCGAATGATCACGATTTCCCAGTAACTCTATCACCCTCTTTCTACACGTCTTCTCCCTCAGACTTCACTTCTTCTGTCCATCAGTTGAAACATCTGGATTCATTTTAGAAGGTCAGAGCTATTGAAGCAGAAACTGTCAGTAGAAGTTGTCTTGATGTATGTCATGAAATGGAGCAAAGAAATGCCACCCTCAGACAGACCAGGAAATAACATTTCTGTAGATAATATAAGGCCTGAGAAACCTTCTGCACAGATAAAGGTGGAGGAGTTCTACAGACATCCAGATACATTAAATACAGGAAATAACACTGATCTGCCCAATAAAATGAATTATTCTTATCTAAACCTAATAATTTGCGGAGAATCACAGAATTTAAAGTAAACAGCTGAATAGTGACCCCTTAATCCAAAGAACATACTGTCTAACAAAATCAAATAATATTAAATATAACAAGCAAATGGGTGCAAAAATGTGACAGGAACCCAGTGTTTCTCTGCACTTAGTGCTCCTCCAGGTGAAGGAAACTGTGCTTTCAAAGCCCTTCACAATTATAACCATATTTCATTATGAGTGTCTTTATTAGGTGTGAGCTTTTGGGTCGTTGCTCATTTCTTCAGGGGCAAACAAAAGTAAGCGAAGCGGCAGCTCCAGAGTCCAACCCACCCGTCTCACGATGCCAATACCTCCCCTCCTAACTCCTCACCCTTTTTTCTTCCCTTCTTCCAATCTCTCCTCCTGGATTAAGAGCTCTTAATTTTCACTAATTACACAAACTCATTTCTTTTTCTTCATGTCGCTGCATTTCTCCCTGTTTTTCTCACCATGGGGCTCATAAACACGTTTTGAAACGAGTTTAATAAGACTGCCTTGTGAGGGTTTAGGGCCTTTAATGGACACGGAGCTTGTTTGATAAGTCTCCACTTCATCACACACTTTATTAATTAAAGTTTATATTACATTAGAAACAAAGTTAAAGCCATTTGCTCCCCAATAATGGTTTCATGTAGCTGCATATCTATGGACAATTAATTGGAGTCTTGCCTCTCCATTTGCATTTTGCCCTTGTTCGACAAATGTGTGCTGGGATTAGAGTCAGGCAATCTATTGCAAGCAGAAGCAATACTGCAGGAGAAATCCAGAATATTAAAAAGCTTGACTGCACTAGCGATTTTAAGGTGCATGTTAGGTTGTAAAATGCAAGTGAATGTTGTCAGACACCTTCCAAGGCAATACAATGGTGACCCTTCCAAGGTGCACCCTGCTTCTTGCCTGGTGGCAGCTGCTGATGAATGAATGAAATGAAATGAATGAAATTAAATTAAATTAAATTAAATGAATGAATGAATGAACAAATGAATGAATTGATGAATCACATTTATCTAAAAGTGTAAGGGTTTGCCAATATTAAGGACTGGTGACCTGTCCAGGGTGTACCCTGCCTCCCGTGCAGTGATGGCTTGGATAGGCTTTAGCTATATACAACCGTTGGACTAAGGGTACTGATGATCGATGGATTCCCATATCACTGATTCTATTTGTAAACTAAATGAGCATTGCTTCAAGGTAAAAATAGGTCAAGGATCAACAGTGTTCTTTCCACTCTTTTTTTTGTATTGGGGGGTTTTACTTATTTTTTTTGTTTATAACATGCACCAGGCAGTTTTCAAGTCAGAGTAGTTTTGTTGAAAAAAGACCCATTCAAGTGGGAGGTTCTTTGCTCGAAAAGCAGTGGTTTGCTCCCTTCAAGCTGTTCTGACATGTGAAAGAGTTTTCACTTATGAGATGGGGATTATGCTAAGAAAAAGTACATGCTTTATGGAGTGTGTGAACTTCTAAAATGGATTGGTGTGGTCTGAATGTAGATACAGTATATGATTAGCTGCAGCATCGAATCATCTTTGCGAGACTTTTTTAAAATGCTAACTAAGTAGCTTAGGGTGTCTGAGGAGGTCAGCAGCCTCAAATTATTTTTAGATAGACCCTATACATGAAAGAAACATTCAAACAGTTTTCAAGACCTGAGATATACCAGTGTAGCAATGTTCACTTCTTCTCTTCATTATAAGAGTATAGTGGATTTACTCCAAAGACAGGCTACTTTTAGAGTGTAAAATATGTTTTATCCCCAGAATAAATAAATAAATACATTCTAACAAGACTTTAGCTTTAGTAAGCATGAGGAGCAAAGGGGCACACTGACTCCCTGCGAGATTTTCTGAAGCCATGAATAGATGGATACAGCCCTGATCCCCCAACTGACTTCCCACATACTCACCATGCACACTTTGTGTGTGTTTGCACTGGGAAAGCAGATGATGTAGGAGGCAGTGAGCAGGAGACAGCAGCAGAGCAAGAGTGGTGTGGCCTGTCAGACATAATGAGTAAGCAAACGTACACGCCGTAATTGTGGCCAACTCCAGGGACCCCCCTCTGTGTGTGTTTGTGGGAACAGCCTTGTTTGTGTCTGAAGGCGTGTGCATGGGTATTTAGGTGTGTATGTGTGTGTTTCAACACACCCAGCTCTGACACATGCAGAAAGCAATATGTAAAAAGAAGAAAGGGCAAACTCTGGGCAGTTATACAGTTAGACTGAAGAGTTATAAACAAAAAGAGTTATAAATGTTTCATGCTGACGGCAGAACATTTTTTTATGGTACACTTGGCAACACATTGTTTACGAGTTTGTACAAGTTACACTTGGCAACAAATTTAAACATTCTGAGGCACAGTCAGAACGCATACCCAGGAGCATCTATAAGATTAAATTAAGGACCAACTTGAAAGTCTAAAGGACTTTGGGAGAATATTGGTTTAATTGGGACTTGTACCCCAAATTCTGACTGGTCCAGTCATTTCTAATAAAACTTTAAGTACCAGTTGTTGACAACTCACCTAACGAGTTTGCAAGGATTTCAGCAGTCACTAACATAACTAACATTGTGTCGTACACCCAGAGTTTTAATTTACATTACATATAGAAACAACACAAGCGCAATGGGGGAAAAGTTTGCTTAAAGAACTGGCATCACTAAGGATGATAACAAAGTTATCAGCTTTGATGTAAAAAAAGCCTTTTTCCACCACATTTTTTTTTAACAATCCAAAAAAGTTACACATACACACAAAAAAAAAACATTAAATGAGTAAGTTCCCTCGACTTTCTCAGTAATGTGTCCTCATCAATGGCTAATACTGCATCCACCCTTAATCCTATTTGTACTATGCGCTTTCTCCAGCCAGTAAAAGACAGATCTATCTTTACTCCCGTTTTATCTCTGGTTCTCTCCCATTCTTTTCTTTAACCCTCTTCTACTGATAATGGCGTCTTTTGTCTCTTTGCTGAATCAGCCACAGTGTGCTTTCAAAACAGCTGGTGTGTTTATATCTGCTTGCTTGCATGTGACGGGGTGTGTAAAGTGAAACTCGGGTGCAACACGATGCGGCGTCCCGTAAGTAAAACTTGAATGGGGTAGCTTTTTAGCCTCTGGACCCTGCTGGGTAGCAATGGCTCCAGAAATGCGCATTACAGATGTCACTGTACCATCAAATGAGTCGGTACCACAATACAAAGTGTCTTTAAAATAATTAAATGTATCTAAACCATCTGTATAGAACAAGTGAATAATTACAAATCAATTTAATCACAGAGATGTGTGTTTTGCATATAAGACAACAGGAAATTATGTCAAATAAATAAAATAAAATACCTGAGAAAAGTCATATTGTATGTCAATAAAATAACTATATATTAAAAAGGGAGTGAGATAAAAACCAAGGAAGTACTCTTAAAAAGTGTTTCTGAAGATGCTGAAGTGCTCTGAATGTGTCTGAAGGTGATCTAATATAAAATAAAATAAATAAGTAAACAAAGTTAAATAAATTAGGGCACCTTAGCCTTAATATATAGACAATTAAAGAAAGTAAAGCAGTCAAAAATAGCATTGTGATTGTGGAGCTTGCATAGTTGATGCAACAGGGGAAAATAAATATTAATGAGGAAAAATAGGATTAATAGGTTTTAAAATTACTTGAATGAGGCTTTGAGAAAAAGGACAATGAGATCGGTCTTTCAATTTGCATAAATACATACTGCCATCTATTGCTCCTACGTTTGAATGCTTGTGTGCCTTTTAATGAGCTAAAAATAAATGGATGCAGTTGTTGAGGTTAGCAAGTAGTGGCCAATTCCTTGTGAACATTATAGCCTGTGACTGACCAATCCTATGACACCTGTTACCCCAGATTAAAGGCGTGCAGCACCAGGCTTTGGGGATAGGAGGTCGCATCACTGTTTACCCCGTGTCAGAACACGAATGCAGGGCCAAGTCAGCGCTTAAATGTTCCTCCATTGTGTGTCTGTCTTCCTTTGTGTGGTGGACAAATGGGGAGTATACAGATAGGACAGGGTGGTGGGATGGAGAGACTGTGATAATAGCAGCAGGTGCACCAGGACAGCTAATATTTGCACAGCAGCTTCTGAAGCAAACAAGCAACCCCCCCTGAAGAAAAGGGGCAACAGTCTCCCCATAAATGGCTCTGTTACAGACACATAAATCCAAGGCAGACTGCATGAAAATATCTGGATACCCCTTCCCATTCCTCTTCTTCACCACACAAATCCCTTCAGTACGGGATAACTGCCAAGATATATCTCTGTAAGAAGTGACATTGCAGAGGTCAAGCATAAAGTTTTGTGTGAATGCAGTGTGTTCATGTGTGTGATCGGTTAATGTCTTCTCGCCAAGCCAGAGTCGTGACAAACATACCAGTGAAAAATTGTACTTTGAATATTTTACCCATCCGTTGTCTAAACACAAATTGGACAAACATCTAAAGATTGTATGCGACAAGAAATCATATGCAACAATGTGCCTATTAAAACACACTAAACCTCCCTTCAAAAATGAACCATTCCTTCAGTTTAAAGCTACAGTTCATGCAATTTTACAACAAAAACAAAATGTTCTCAGCTGCTTTTGTGGTTTATGTTGTTAGACATCCTGAGAGTAAAGTAAGTGTGACGGATGAACACAAGATACAAAGCCCTTCTAAAAATGCATAGACATTGGTGAAAGCACACTGATCTGTTGTTAGGAGCCTCAAAAGGGGCGGGGGTCACTCTGAAGAAGGTCTGGAAAAGACAGATTGATCTGAATAGGCTAAGGCCTTCATCGCAAGTTTTCCTCATCCCTATCCTCTTATTTAAAAAAAAAGTGATTAAGCCTAATCCATTTAGATGGAAAATCCATGGCAGCCGCCTGGACTATGTAGGGGTATTAATACAATGACCATGCAGATTCATCAGTGGGACCAGACTGTTGTTCCATCACTGCCTGTCCAAACATAATGAATGGACCCCTTACCAGCAAAATGCTTAAATTTCTCTCAATCTAACAAACATCTAGTGTGAACATCATAAAAATAATGTTAGCCATCAAATGAAAGGAATAAAAATACCTTTAGACATTCAGATTAAACAAATTGTAAGCAAACTCAGCTGTGCAATGAAGAGTTCAAATTCATATGAAAGGTGGTGAAAGAGCATTTTTAAACATAAAAATATAGAAAACATGTAAAATATGTCAACACTGAGTTCAATTAACATCAAATACTAAGCACAATGCACACAAAAGCAAACAAATCAAAAGCCTGCACAAAGTACTGAATTTCTACCAATATCTGATGTCATTCCACAGCATGGGGTCGTCAGTGCATGTATCGAAGCTTTACTGAACTGCAGCAGAAAAGATGCAACTTCCTGCTCTGCTGCATGTAAACAGGTTTTACTTGCAGTTACAGCACAACGCTTCTGAAAGTAAACAATCCACCCAAGAAGTTGGGTACAGCTTTCCTCGGACTAAAGTCTGCTTCTCACACTCTGAGTGAAAAGTTTAACAAATGGAGGGCTTTCTTAAAAGTATTTTTTCAATGATTAAAAGAAAGGGACAGCATGATGAAAAAAACAAAGAAATCAAGAAAAAGAAAAGGGAATAAAGTTGTGGGACTGTAAAGATATAAAATACACCGCCATGAAAAGTTCAGGAATACATTTTCAACACATTCTCAGTAAAACAACAAGATATAATTGTGCTCTTTGTGTCTTAAAATAGTTTGTGTCTTGAAACCTTTACCCCCACCCCCCACTTATGGGTTAATAATATTCAGAATACATTGGAACAATTTCCACCCAGCTGCAGTTCTTTTACTTAGCTTTCTTCCTCAGCCTTACTTAGTAATCGGGGTTAATATATCATCAAACTACTAAGGAAGACTGTAGTTTCTCTGTAGGATCCTTATATATGGACCTATGTATCCATTTATCTATTCACTTTTTCTTAATTAGTCTATTAGATTATTCTTTGCCACAACTCTGGGCCAAAAAAGCAACATATTTTGCTGACAAAAATAATAAATAAATACATTTTATAAAAGTGTGTAGCTTGTGAGGCACTCTGGCAAAAGAGCTCTCTCTCTCTCTCTTGCTCTCTCTCTCCTATATATACAGGTATATATGTGTGTGTGTTTTTTTCTGAAACTAATAATTTACATCCTCTGCATTGTCTATGTTGGTCACACAGTTGATATTATAAAACTAATGTTAAAGAACTTATTTTGTCAGTTCCTTTGAAAGTTTACCAAAACATTTTACACTCTGTTTTTGTTTTTTTATCATTACTTGTAATATATTTCCAATGATTGGCTTCATGACTAACACCCCACCTCCCTTCTCAACCAGTAAAAAGAATGAGAGCAGTGTCAAGCTTGGTTGTGTATGAGGGGTTTTACAAATATAAATTCTTCAATGGAGTTTAGGTCAAACACCAGATATTGGTGTCAGGGCATTTTTAAAATGCACCCATGTGGAAGTGATACAAACATATCAAGCGTGCAAGTGTTTTGAAAAACAAGACGGCAAAATGATTTTACAGGTTACTGACGTACAAACAGTCTGTTTTAACAACTCCAGATCGTCTCTGACAGGTGTTGATATAGGCACAGTGAGAAGCTCATTCGGGGGGTGACCTTTGCTCTTAGGTGGACACGGGACTGATGTGGATCATAACAGGAGTAATCACAAATTGAGAGGGGTGTGTGTGTGTGTGTGTGTGTGTGGTGGGGGGGGGGGTTGTTCCCTCTTCATTTGTGATGAAGGAAGAAATGACAGAAATTCAACCTCAAGAAACATTCAATCCACATCTAACAACTACATGATAAGTTGGCCAGAAGAATGTAGTTTCTTTTAGGCTGCAGAGGTGAACATTTAAATCAATAACACATGTACATCTCTTCTGCCCTGGCTGAGTCCTGGGAAACATTTATGTGAAACAGGACTGGAGAAGGTGAGGGGTACCAGTTTGGTCAATAAACTGGGCCCCTGCCCCAAGGCAACAAGCTGACTCCAGCTGTGAGACAAGACCTCAGGCCAGTGTTTAACTTTCATCCTGTCAGCCAATGGCTTTCCCACTGCTCACCCACCACTTGCCACTCAGCGCGACATTCACCTCCACCGCACAGCGTACACCCGCCCCCTTGACGAAAAGGCAATCAGCGAGCTGAACCAGTCTGCACAGTACCCTGAGGCTAGACAAAAATTCTGCAGTTAAGAGTTTTCTATGTGAAATGGCACTGTTGGTAGGAAATTGCAGACTTGGTCAAAAGAAGTAATGCTCCTAGTATGGACGCCTCAGCTGCAATTTTACCTGAGACATTGCTTGTTGGAATTAGCAGGTAAAAAAAACATAGATATTCACAATAAATGTGCAAATACAATTCTGAAAAATGCAACCTAAAGTGTTTTAATGCAATGCATTGCAAACATTAGAACATCTCTAGTTTTATTGTAAGTAACAAATTATTTAAAAATTTCCAGGATGTTTTAAGTATTTTAATTTCTGTCACAGTTACCATTTTTCTCAATAGTAGTCATATTTCTGCAGGCTTTGCTGCACAGCAGAATGCTACACCACTAATCTACAGCTAGCAAACTACATCTCAAAGTTTTCTGCAGATAAGCAGCATATTTTATTTGCCCTTTACTGGAAGTTAAGTAGTTCTCAGAAAATGTACTTTTATTGTTCTTTTCTGGGGTCAGATGTAAAACCCTGTACATTAAAAAACTATTTAAAGATAACTCTGGTTTTTAGGGACAAATCTAAATGGCTAATTTGCCACTTTAGGCCAAAAAGGCTGAGTCAAGGAACAGCCATTGTATCATGTATGTTAATTTATGATCATCACCACATTAAGCTGTTTGATGTCATATAAAAGCTTTGCATTTATACACTGCAATGTAACCAGGCCTGTCGGCCCTCCTGCTATAACCCTGATGAGTGTTATGCCTCATGGTTGTAATCAAACCATTGTCTTCTAGAGGGTTTAAAGTGACTGTTTGTTAAACACTAATAAAGATTTATAAAAGAGACCAAGACAAAATATGCCCATAATTATACTTAAAAAACTAAAGGGATCTAAAGGAATGAGTTATTTAACACCCCCTAACCCCCCACCCCCTCAGTTATCAGGAAGATCAACTTGACCTATTAAAACTAAAGTGTGTTTTGTACCAGGGTGAATGATGTTTATTCCTGCTGTGATGATTGACCTTATTACCATGCGAGTCTTGGGGAATTACTTTGTTTTGGACACCCTAGTGGATAAAAAAAATCTGCAATTTCTGACACTTCTGCATAGGCTTCACTATTTTCCAAAGGAGGTTGTGCTTGGTATATACTCAATTAATCCAAATAATTCCACAGTATTTATCAGGCTTTTAGGTTTTTTTAAACAAGCCACAATTTTGGTCCAACAAGTTGCATATTTTTCTGTTTGACACCCAGCAACAAAAAGTGGTTCACACTTAGCTAATGGTTGTTGAGTGACATTCTATACACACAGTAAAAAAGTTTTAGTTTGAACACAGAAAAACAGGAAGTAGCATATCCACCCTGATGTGAGAATGTGGCAGTCAATGTCATCCTGAAAGAAACTCAGATGCCATCACTATCACAAGAACTTTACAGTGAAAGACCCTTGCTGCTGCCTGAAGGAGGATGAGGACTGAAAGTAATTACTTAGCTATCCTTTCTTGGCCTGAAAGTGACAAAAGACAAATCTACAGTTGCAAATTAACCCCAGAATAATGAATGAGGAATGGAGCCCTTAGGTCTTAATTGAATATTTGCTGGACTCATTTTGTTGACAATGATGGATGTCTGCAAAAAAAAGGCCTCAGCAAACTCATAATTCATATTTCATCATCCCTACATCTGACTTGAGCTGTACAGATTTATTGATTGGTAAATGATGACTTTTCATTGTGCAGCAAACTGAACGAAGTTTGACATGTTCCAGTCAAGTTTGATAAATTGTGACTTTCTGGACTTTAAAGAGATGAACATGAGTTTTTCATAGATGACTTTTTTTTAAACACAATCTGCTGATCTGAAGAATAAAATGGTTGGAAGCCATCCATTAAGGTGCCTGTAGCTCCGTGTTTTCATTTGTCAAATGGCATTCCATCAAATACAATAATTTCACATGTCGCCTGACTGTTCAGATAAATACATGAATAAATAAAGTACATAGGTATTTAGAAAAGCATTAAATCTACGTCATTATGGAATTGACACATTTTGTGACAATCTTTGTTACAAGACATGGCCTATGAAAATGACTATGCAATTTTAGTAAGCATTTGGGGGCATCTTTGTTGTAGATGCTATTCCTGTGGGCAAGCAACACTAAAGCCATGATGGTATAAAATCAGTCTGAAGGAAAAAAGTCAATTAAGACTACAAAAGCTCAGGGGCAAGCAGACATGCACAACACAGTGTTGACTGCAAAAAATGATACAGCAGATTTCTTAACAAGATGCATTTACAGATAAAACCAATAATGCCCTCTATTGTCTATTACAGAGGTGCCCAGCACCAGTACTCAATTTTCCTGCAGGAATTTAGTTTTTCCCAGCTCCAATACACCTGACTCAATGTGTTGCATCACACCTGAAGGACAGGACTTAAATGAAGACCAACTTTGAAAAGACCTGGACTAGGTCGCATGGTCGCAAACAGTAAAGGTGATGCTTGAGTTTTCACAACTTTTCAGTAAAGATTGCCAAAGTTTGAACAGATATCCATTTTCTACCACTTCTCCCTGAACGGGGTCGCGGGGGGGCTGGAGTCAATCCCAGCTGACATCAGGCGAGAGGCGGGGTACACCCTGGACAGGTCGAGTTTGAACAGATATGAAACATTGAAATCCCAAACTTAACTAATAACAAACTGTAAAAAAAATAGTGAAAATTGTGCGAAAGAACTGAAATTCAAGATCACCCAAAAAAAAAAAAATGTGTAGACATCACTTCCATCCAGAAGTACTTGTTTTAGATGTCTAATGAGCTAAATTTAATTTTAATATGTGCATAAATGGCAAAACAATGCAGCTACATTTGATTCTACATAGAATGAAGCCTTAAAATGATTTTTAATGCTGAGAAAGTGCATGTTTATATATATATATATATATATATATATATATATATATATATATGTGTGTGTGTGTGTGTGTGTTC
>JBAMHV010000007.1:12993508-13026590 GCA_037177535.1 Pseudomugil gertrudae | reverse complement strand
TATATATTCACGCACACACACATACATACGTGCATATAATGGAATTATTTATAACAGCATGTTAATGAGCAAACTATACAGTTCACCTTGAAGGCAGATGACTGTAAGTGACAGTAGAGATAAAAGACTACCTCATCAACACATCCAAGGGAGGTAATAATGATAGACAATGAATAAATATTTTCCAAGGTGATTAAACTGGGAGGAGATGGTAAAAGATGGCTGTGAGCACATGGCTGAGTGTGAGAGCAGGAGGTTAGATAGGAAACAGGGATAAGAATGCCGCTATCTGGGGCATAAAATGTTCTGGCAGGCTCAGAAACAGCCAGCCCAGCTCCACCCTACTACCCCCAACCACCAGATGAAGGAAAAGAATGTCTCCCATGAGTTAAGAGGCAGCCAGAATCTCCCACTGTGTCACAAGGTTCAAGCAACATTCCCTGCAAAATAAATAGCAGCACAGCAAATAGAAGGGGTAGGGCAACAGAGCGGTTCAAGAAGGAAAAACACTTAAAACCATGTTACTGAGGATAGTTTCTAGTGAAAGGGTGCTGGCTATGTTAAAAAAAAACAGTAAAAAATTTAATTTAATCAACATATTCTTTGTAATGTTTAATGAAAATAAGCAGCATGGGTTATGCTGGCCTATCTGCATTTTTTTGCATGTTACTTTATGCACATGCACTTCCACATGGCGGGTTTATAAAAACTGCGCATCAAGCTCATGCTCTGATCAAGTAACAATGCATTGGAGAGAAGTAATTGAGTTTGACATTAGATCTTGCAGTCTTATATTTTATCTTTTTCCCACCCAAGTGTGAATTGTAAAGAAACATGGCCCCAGTATGTTTTTACTGAGAAATTACAGATACAAATATTTTGGAGCTGGCCCAAATTAAAACATATGCTTACAGTAGCTCTGTTAGCTTACCAGTGCTGGCAGAGCTAAATATGTAACTAGGTTTATGTTTGGTATAGTTTAACTACTAATGGTTTCCAAAAATGTCTATCTGTTGGGAGTTTGCACTACAAAAAAGCAAAGGCAATGGTAAAGTGCATGTGAATATTAATAAGTATCGCAATAATAGCAAATGTGTCCCTCCATTTTGTGACGCTATGCTAAGGAATATTTTATCTATGTTTCAAATCGTTCTACTACCTTCAAATAGTCTGAAATCCCTCAAACATTTCATTATAAGGACAACTGTGGCAACAGTTTACTCCAAACAAAACCAGCCTGGATATGTTGGTGTCTCAGACTGCTGTTGACTGCAGATCTGTCAGCAACCCCAATTACTCTCACCGAAACACTTGTTCTGCTCATTTAATAGCTTCCACACCAGATGGAGCTTGCAAGTGGCAATGGAAGCAGACATGACTTTCAAGTTACTCAAAAGAAGAAGTAAGCATATTGGAAAAAGATACACTAAAATATGCAGCCCGCAACTAGTTACATGACATTGTTGAACAGTTGAATGACAAAACATTAACATTCAGATGGCCTTCACTGTAGGGATTGAAGGACATGCACATGACACAGCCAACGTCTGTCTTCAACGTTACTTATATTTATGCATAGCTGTAGTTATACTTAAAGCTAATTCTTTCATCAGTTCAAACATCATTCAACTGCAACTGTGACAGTTGTGGGGGAAGTCCAAACTCATTACTGTAGTTTCATCTGGTTTTACATAGTGCAGATGTAGCATAATCCTAATAAAAAAATAGTGCTGGATCAAATCTCAATGATAAAAAAGTGTTTGCAATTGAAATAGCTTATGACAAGCCTGGGAACCAGACAAATCTTAGTGCTTAGGTATCATTTACTCAAACAGGAAATGTCATTTTCTTTGACAAAACTATACTAATGAGAAACGCAGAGGAACGTCCTCTAACAACCAATATGGCTGGGACAACATAGCCATGTATAAACATATACATTCATATCTTACTCCGCCACTGTAAAAGGCTGCAGGTCTTTCCAAGCTGTATCTAATGGCAACTTGGTCCCTTCATAATAATAGATTTGATATATGCTTCTTTTTGCAGGCACCCAAAGCGCTATACATTGAATTCAGTATGCATCCAATCCCCATTCTTACTGTGTGATTTTAAGCTACATATGTAGCTGCCCTGAGGCACACTGGATATGTGGCATCCGATGCAGGGGCCTCTACCATCACCACAGAAAACATCCCTTCACATTACCAACACTGGAGGCAAGAACAGCAGGTTGCTCACTTGACGGCCAACCTTGCGGTCATTGGACGACCTGCTCTACCTCCTGAGCCACTGCAGCCCAGTGTTAACATCATCCCACACATCAACACTGTATTGAAACATTGCAAACTAATGTGAAGTTGTGACTATCAAGCTTCGCCTTAATCCCTTTAAAAACAACCAGAAAACATTATCTCTTGCACTGGGATCTAATTTATTTTCGGTCAACTACCTAGCAATATTGTTTTGTTGCAAATATTTTTCTATTTGTTTGCTTCTTGAAATGTTGTTTCTTAACATGTCTTGCTAAATTTACATGTGGGATTTTTTCCTCAGTTATAAAATGGGAGAAATGATAATTCAGCTCAAATATATTTCTCAGTATAACCCATATATTTTGAAGAATGACAGAATGAAGGTTAATAACACAGCTAAACCTTAAATTATAATCTTGACAAAAAGTGTCTTAATCTTCTCTTTTATTGACCCATATGTTCAGTTAAAATATAAATAAAAGGGAGGACAATAATACAACTTAAACTTGCTTTAATCTAAATAGATTATAAAAATTGTCCTTCAAACAGTCATTGCACTAGTAGGTTTTTTCTTTCAAAAAGCAGATGACTACCTGACAGTCACATAATCTGTCAAACAAAATGTATGTTATAGTCATGCCATGCATGGGCGTTAGGTGTCACCCAAACAGATGGTTTCAGCTGAGGTCTAGGAGGGGGGTTGAGAAGAAGAGTAGAGCACACTGTAACTGTCATGCCCTCTGCCTTGAATCCCAAAGCTTTCTGCTACACTGATCCCAATCACTGTACACCTGCTCTCCATCTTCCCCACATTCCAACCCCACATGTAGGACAAACTAAAAGACTCAAGGAAGATGTGAAAACTGGAAATTACTCTCCTTAACATCTAAGCCCCAACTTCAGATATAAGGTGAAAGCTGATCCAAGAGAGCAATGTCAGAAAACCTTTTTTCTGGCTTTTACAGGAAATCGAGATAAAGTTGATAGAAGATTTGGTGGTCAGAGTAAAACTGGAGGCCATCTGCCTACTCATGCTGGACTGTGATTATGAGCTGTAGGACTCCCTAAGGTCCAAGGAGTGGAAACATGCAGTTCCCTTAAAGCCTGCTGTCTACAGTAAAATCCACACTCACATTTAGCCTGTTTGTCCTTTTAATTTAGTAGAGCTGCTTTATTGGCCTACTTTATAAGTTCTATGGAGACAGCACTGTCATCATTTTCACCCATGCTAAAGCCTCAAATTGGCACAGAACCTGCCTTAACCGCAATTAATAAAAGATGTGGGTTGGTAAAGCTACGTGGAGAGCTGTGTTCACACATGTTGCAATATATATGTAACAGTGGGGTTTGAATCCTAGAATAAGTTGCAAAGATTTTATCTTACGTAACACTATGAATGAGGTTTCTTTACCAGTGTGTTTCAAGATATAGATTTTTGTATCATTAAAACACAGAGGTATTGAGTTTATTAACTTTAATTTTAGTCATTTTTCTGTTAGTGAATCTAGACAGAATCCCGCTATATGTGCTTCAGAGACGCAACAACACCGTAACAAACCATCACCTTATTCAACCCATGCACAGAACATAATGCCAACAACATGAAGCTTTGTTTATGGAAGACCCTACTATTAATATGTAATATTGATACTTCCTTTTAATTTTAATTAGCATCCCAGCTCATCTCTGTCCCATATTGCCTCGCATTTCAAAACTTCCTTATCCACACACATGAATAACAAAGTTTGGAAATGTTATTTAATACATCGTCAAACAACTAAAAGTCAAACTGTCAGTGCACTCATTAAGATTTCAAAATGATTTGAAGAATCAGGTGTGTCTCTGTAACTTTTGTTTTCTATTGTTGAAAGTATTGTGTGGAGAATGTGATCATTAGTAGTGCCATAAGGCAGTGTTGTTGTTTCTCTGTGCATTCAAATGCAGATGATGCAAAACACATTCAAGCAAATAGTTTCACACAATTCTTTCAATTTACCGATACCAGTTGCCCCAGAAAATACTGCAATGTGTCAGTTAAAAGGTGCTACTAAGAGGACTGCTAGGAAGGAAAACAATGATTTTAACTGTGTTTCAGAATGCAGTGATGAGAACATGCACACATCACTGTCAGTAAGACCGAATGTAAACCCCACAGGGCAAACTCGATACACAAAAGAGGAGAACTGAGATAAGTATCCTATAATCTCCCATTGAGGCCTCATGAAAATAATCAAATACAAATAAATAATTAAATAATGTGAAATCAAATCTGTATGAGTTCTCTGATATCATGTCATTACAAAAAGCCTAGATGTACGAGAACAAAGAAAGAGCTACAGTGGGTTATTAAAATTTGGAATCTCTTTCATGGCTTTTTATAATCTCTATTGTTTTCTTCTCTTTCTTTTTTTTAATTTAAGTGCCTGGATGGTGGGAGAAGAGAAAATGTACCACTGAAGTAAAAAAAAAAAAAATGCTCGAGTACTATGAAGCACATTAATTTTGATTAAAGAAACGTTACTGACAGTGACATATAATTACAATTACTACATTCAAAACAGCTCCATGGTACATCAGGAAATTTCAAAATGTTGCCCTCGTGTTCTTCATATCTAAATCAAATTAATTTGTCTCGTTTTTCAGATGAAAACAGTCTTGTATATGAGATATTCACTAATAACCGTTATGGACCGCAAAGCACTTCTTTCTCCTTTGAGATACCTCTATTTTTCTGGTTTGTTCTGAATCCATGAAGTTGAGTTCTCTGCACTGTTTTTAACTAAACCATCCAAGTTTTTTTCCCCTTAAATAACTTCTCTCCTTGACCTAAAAATCATCACCAACACATTAAAGCCAAGCCAAAAGGGACTGTATTTTTCAGTATTTTGAATTTTACTAAATGTATTGTTTGATTAAACTTCCAAAATCATGCAAAAGTCATGCTGTAAAAAATGCTATTTAATGAGACTTTTTGGTGGATCAAATCTTGAGAAATGTGATTTCTTCCAACGATGCACCAGAACAATATTGACAGTTGCTGTTTTAATTGTTAGCAAATGATTGGCAGGGCCTTGCAACATTCCCTTGGTTCCAAGGACACGGGCCCTGTAGGATGTAGCATCCCCTGCTGCTTTCTTACCTGGAGGCAGCCACAGGAACTATCCCATCCACACTAATAGGGAGTCAGAGAAGGGCTGACATACTTCTTTCCATGCCTCCGAGCATTGTCAATGTGTCCTACTGTTGCTGGCATGACTAAATGAATGCTACCATGGACACTGTTGTGAAAATGATAATATAGTGGCCACATCTGGTGTAAACTTTGCTAAAATTAACATACAACTTTTAATCAGGATATCTAACAATGTGATAATATCCAGGCCTCATGCTCACCATTTCCACCTGAATGTTATGCCAACATCTACTTACTGACTCTTTCTACAGCATTATTTCTTCCACTCACAAATCCAATGCTTCGAGATCAGTTTGTAGGGACTCTAATTGCCTTGAAACTATTGTTGCATCATTAGACCAGAGCTCTACGATGGCATTTGCAGGAAAAGAAAGGGCATGGCAAACAGCTTCTACATAGCTCTAAAGGTTACCTTTAATCGCTCAGTGAGGAATCCTCCTCTTCCTCCCCATTCCTGGTATAATTCTATTCCAAGTTCCACTCAAGGTTCTGCAGCCACCACACAACAGCATATACGTCAAGAAGCCTAATTAATTAGTTGGTGGTTTAGTTTGCTGCAGAAGGATTTTGACCTCTGACATGTTATTTCATTATACTTGGGGCTCAAACGATGAAACAAAATATAGCAAAATCAATTTAGCATACAGAAAGGACTGTGTTAAATCTGGTATGTTTAAGTTCAACCTATTATGTTCCCAAGAAGTCTCCATTGGTGCTCAAAATCCATCATTCTCAACTACCCAAATCCTGAGGGGGAAAGGGTGGAAGACAGGTTTGGGTAAAATGATCACACTGCATTGGTCTTTTCATTCTTTCATTCCCAATTAGACTTAACTTTTATAAAGAGGTGCCTTTGTTCAAATGGCAACAACACAAAGTGGTTGTTGGAAAACATTACACTGCCAAACTGTAACAAAGATAGCTGTACTGCAGTCTTACCCTGTCAGTGCATAAACTAACTAATGAAATAATCGTCAATGACAGGACCTTCATTTTTACGCCTCTGTCTATCTGACTTTTCAGCCATTTGCTTCCCTTCAGATAAAACCCCTTTGCAGTATACCCAAACCCCATGGGGGCTTCTTTCATAAATGCATAAATGAAGGGCAAATTACTATGCACAGGACTAAATTTTTAAAGTGCAGACACACATGTTCATCAGGGTATTTTTTTTTTCTTACTTTCTCCCTTCTTTTATGAATGTATATAGTTTCAAGGCTGTATGGCAGGAAATCTTGCCAGCACTACATTTTCCTTCGCTCCATCATTGGCAAATGTGTTTCTTGAGCTGACAGTTGTAAGACTGACACACATCTGACACGCACACATGTGAGCACCAAATCTAGGTCAAAGATCCATTAAAATTTCAACAAAGCACCCTGCTCTGCTATGGAGGTGCAAAGAAAACAATTTAAATGAATGTGGAATGCTCACAATGGTGCTCGATCATGTGACCTCCACAGTGGTTAAAAGCCCAGATAGCCTCTCAATAGATGCACAGTAGGCAATCTCACACACACGCACACGCACCAGCATACACACACACATGCACGAACACACATAAACTATAATTCATATAAAGCAGATTTATAATGCTAATACAACCCTAGTTATCTGAATGATAAACTAAAACCCTTAACACCAACTGCATGTGTTTACATGGTAAAGTACATATCCAATCTCACTGAAATTATTAAAAAGTAAGGAAGTGCACAGAGAACACATGAAGAGAACCAATAAACTGGAGGTCATATTGATTTAGTTGAATATAATTTCCTTTGAGTGCATGCATTCATCTTTCTGACCCTGAGATTATGACGCTTGCATACTTAGTCTGTATCCTTTTGATTAATATTTTAACTAAAATGATTGTCCTCTAGCATTGTTGTTGTATCTACACAGTAATGAAACAGCTGAATTTGATGCTCCAAGGAGCCAAATGGTCAAGCAACTTTTGTCAGACAAGATGCATTAGTAACTAAGATAAAAACAGGATAGTAGAAGCGCTTAAAACAAAGCTCTTTTGTTAAACCTCAATATTTGCAGAATATTGTGCTGTCAAAACCTGCTGTCACCAATCAAAATCCAGAAATTTTCCATTTTCCCATTTGCTAGTTCTTCAGGTGACAGGTCATTCTGAAGAGGTTTTAAACTAATATAATCTTCCATCCATCACATGAAACATGGTTATTAAAATAAGGTAATTACAAGGCCATTCCAGGAAAAGCAGAAAAAAATAAAGAAATACATAAATAAAGCCTACAATGATTGTGATACAATCTGAATAATGACTCACATTTCATTCTCAGTAAAGCACTTGACGGTGACATTTCAAAAACAGTGTCAGATTCAGGAGCAATCCTCAGTGGGTGCTGTCAGAGACTAATTAAACTAACCCCCTTTGGAACTATCTGAATACAGCCTCTCTTGTCTGAGTAAGTTTGTGTGTGTGTTACTATATGTGTTCGTGTACATATTTAGTTGTCCGTGCATCCTGATAAGTGTGCACCTGCAGCTGTGCCAGACATTTCTCCAATGTTGAGCCACAAAGAACTGAGTAGAAAACAAGATACAACAAGGCAACATCCAACTTAAACTATATGTGCTGTTTGCTGCCTTGCTTTATTTACATGACAACTACAAGCTCCACAGGACTGAGTGTTAGGTGCACGTCCCAATTCATTATTTTCCCACTGCAAAGAAATAACTGCGGTGTTGACAAACACCTCTCAGATGGGGGTCCAGGAACATAAACATTTGGAGTCTCAAAACAGATCAAATCTGTTGGGGGAAAACTGGACTGCTTCCATCCTCCCATGTGCACTCAAACACCAAATCAAAGCAGTATGTGTGTTGAAAGCTTTGGTCACATTCAGACACAAGGCTCATAAAGGCTAAAAGGAAAAAATCAAGTGAAACAGGAGGAAAGCTTGTCCTTGTATTCTTCTCTTTACATCTCACTTCCAAAGCTGTTTTGCATTTTTTCCTAATTGGCTATATTAAGTAATGAAGGTCATCAATGCTGTGTTTTCACCAATAGTCTCTGCACCTGATTGGGTAGAGCCCAGTCCTAATTATCACAGAAGAACTTATCAGCTCTGACCCACAGCAGCCTCTCACAGTGTAGCATGTTACTACATTTGTGAAAACACACATGAAGGCACACACACATTGATTTCAGATGAAAAGAGGCCAACAAACAACATGAAATGCTCCCAGCCCACTCACTTAGCTGGCGTCAACCCATTACATGCCACAATGACAGTAGCCCTCATATATTCCTTATTAGAGCACAACGACCTGCCCAGGGTTTTAATTGGGAAAGTGAGCAGGTATTGGCAGCGCATCAGATAGGAGGGCTTGATGGTTATTTCAAGTGGTCTGATATGAATTCCAGGGGGTCCCCTACGTGGCTTTGTTGTGCTTATTAGTCATCTCAACAGATAGCAGATTGCATCTTAATTGAAAATCCCACCAGTAGTCTTGGTAACCATATTGTAAAATGAGCCAAGCCTCTGGAGTCTGTATTTCTCCAGGTACATTGTGGATGGGAAGGGGAGCCATAAAAAAGAAGATATAAAAAAAAACAAAAACAGGACTAAAGTTTTACAAACTGCCTGTAACAACAGAGATTTACTACATGGAGAAGTTTTGTGCAAATCAAGATTCACCCAGGACTAAAAACATTGAAAGGCTCATGAGAACAAACTCTCATTTGTTTTGTATTTAGTATTATGTTAAATGTCACCATTCAATTAAAACTATTTCAACCAACTAGTCAAAAAAAGTTATCATTCATTCATGGAACTAAATGGCTTGAGTAAAAACTGTTACACACATATTGGGAAACTGAAAGTGGCCAAGCTCAATCCGGAGTTGTGGTTGTGGAAAAAAGAAACAGTGCACAACAAACATATAGTAAGAATTCTATCAAGCAAATAGGTTGTTATGGTTTCCGCTTGAGCTCCAGTATTTGTCTCTATTTTAAAATGTGTATGTGTGCGTGGGTATTTGTAACCGACTACACATCCCCAACAGCTGCAGCACATGCAAAGCATTACTTCATCAGCATCTGCAGATCATCAACCCCAACTGTCCTCCTAGACTCTGCCAGATCATAAGTAATGTTAGAGCAAACTTTCCTTGTTCTTGTGTTTTTTTCTTCATCTTTGTAGAATATTTTTACATTCATACCTGTCCACCAAAGTTCTACTCTACTCACTAACCTAAAAATCAAACTGCACCCTGCTAAATTAGTCTGGTTATCCCATTTATTCTGGGTTATCTTTTTGGACTGCTGAAAGTCTTAACAGACAGCAATCTTCTCTTTGTAAGCCTTTCTTTCAGTAATTACTTCTTCCTTTGCATTTGGCACGGGGTTTCATTTGGGATCTATGGTACTGCACTACAAACTGCTCCAGCTCAGCATGGACCCGGCACAACACCGATACCTTGTCTGTCATTAAAAAACATGAAGAGAGAGAGGGAAGCCTTATGGAGAAATTACGGTTCTGTTGGGCAAATAGGGAGTAACTATGACAAAGTCCTGTTTGGCTACCAGATAAAAATCTGATAGACAAGTTAGAGTCTAACACATAAATAATAATCCTTACTAGTAAGACAACGAATGTGAACAATCCTATAACACTGAAATATTGTAGTCCGAAAGAAGTTTTCAGAGGTGGATCACAGGTCATATTGAACCTTTAAACAGGTTTTCCTTAAAGACTTGACCATAATCATTCCAACAATTTTAATAAGTAACTCTGGCTGTTGTGATGGAGAAATATTCCAGCACGTCAATGCTGCTGCCACTATGTTTCACTGTGGGGAACAGGGTTTTTGGGATGATAACAGATTTTGGCTTTGTGCCATACGCAGTGGTCTTGGAGACCACTTGGGTGTTGTGTCTTATTTTCTAACTCTAAATATGCTCTCCTGGGTGTGTGGCTGCTCAGACCTATTACATGAAAATGGAAACATCCCATGCTACTGAACATAACTACAGTTTGCCTCACTAATCACTAAATAATGCAGGTAATTCCACATCGTCCTTAAATGTAGCCCAACCTATTAGGAACTGATCTTTGGAAACAAACAATTATGCATGTTAAATAAGCCTGTAAATGTATGTGAGCTTCAGCAAAGCAAATAAAATGTATGTATTCTCATAATGTCTCCATCCTTGTGTGTGTGTGTGTGTGTATCTTCTATGGGAACACGGAATATGTTTTTTTATCTTGTGTTACCATGCAATACGTTTGCATTACAGCGCAATAAGGTATCATCTGACAGACACTGAGTACATGGCTATGAGAGTGCATACAGCCTGCTAAAGCCGTTTTACGCCGTTTCTTTATATGTCTCTGATCTGGATCGCTCCCTCAGCATCAAGTCAACATACTACACTTGACACTATGACCATATTAACAGAGTCAGTATGCTGGTAACACAGTGCTTTAATGGATTAATTACGAGAACAGAATAAGAGGTCTGCTGCAATTAAGAAGGTACCAAGTATGTTGCTGCTTGTGTTTAGACTATTAGATACAAATGCTATTATTTATTGATATAATCATCCATCTATCCATTTTCTACCGCTTATTCCCATAACAGGGTTGCGGGGGGACTGGAGCCAATTCCAGCGTACATCGGGCGTGAGGCAAGGTACACCTTGGACAGGTCACCAGTCCATCCCAGGGCCAACACACTTAGACAAACAACTATGCACACACACTCCTATGGGTAATTTAGAGTCTCCAATCAGCCTATCCCAAAGCTGCATGTCTTTGGACTGTGGGAGGAAGCCAGAGTACCCGGAGAGAACCCACGCTAACACGGCGAGAACATGCAAACTCCACACAGAGAGATTCCTGGTTGGACCACCGCCCCAGCCGAAGCTTGAACCAGCAACCTTCTTGCTATGAGGCCACAGAGCTAACCAACTGCGCCACCATGCAGCCCATGATATCAATATATCAAAATGTTCTTCATCTTCATGACTGAATTAATTAAATATTCAGTAGGATTTTATTGTTTATTATTGAGAATTAAGGCATTAATTATATAAAAATAGCCCTACATCATAATACATAGTGCATAACACATTTGTTAGACTACTTGTGTGCTCTCTTTCTCAGAAGCGCCATCTGACCGCTGGCACGTGTCATTCATCAGCTGTTATTCCGAGGCATGGCAAACCTGATGAACCTGACAGATCCGCCAGGTTGGCCTCGCCGCCTGATGGGCTGTGTGTGAGAGAATAAAAGCTTCTTCATCATGTTGATGGCATTCTTGGCCTGATTTCTGATTTCTATTCCGATCCCCTCCTTAATTCATCTTTTGTGTTTGTCTGTCTCATGTCTGATTATTTAGTGTTAGGCTACAGTTTGCCTCGCATAGCGGCTCTGGTGGCTCTATAGTCTTCCTCCCCCTGGTGAAGCATAAAAGGAGAGAGGAAGTTTACAGTTTGAAAGCGAGATGTGTTTTAGATAACAGGAAGTAAAGCCTAGACAAATATTTACGATTTAAAAAGAAGAACAAAAGAAAAACAGCCATTTGTGAAAGAAAGCGATGGGCATACATAAGACATGAATAGAGATCACAGAAAATAAACTATAGAAGGAGGATACATCTCTGGGGATTCCCCCTTTATTTTTTACATCCTTACAAATCCATCAAATTGTTAACAGCCAATTGCAACAGAAAGCACTCAGCTTTTAAACCATAATTACAAATAATATATGTGTCAGGAAAGAAGCTTTCAGTCCAAATTGCAATGAGCAGGATTGTCCATCACTGCAAAGGACTTACCATTGTTTGAGAGGAAATGCAACGACAATAACTGCAGGTGTTAGAGCTGGCACATGATTAAAAGAAAGGTTTGGCACAGCAAAATCTTAAGAGCTACATTGCAATGCAGAAAAATATTACAGTCAAATATTGATCATGGTTATTGAGTATCGAGAAGCCCAGGATCGGGCCCTTAAGCAGGTCTTTGAAATCTAGCTTACTGTTAGATTAGACAGTTTATTACACTGGATGTCCTGCTACAACTGAACCACTCCAGAAGCTGAAACCCTGGCAGGGTTCTCCCTGACAGAACACAGAGGATAATGTTTTAAAGAAATGATTGTCATTTGTTTAGTAAAGAAAACCTGGAAGGCCACGGAAAGTCTCCAGATGGCACAGGATGAACTAATGTGAGCTAACCTGCATGCACGACTGGGCCAACTGCCCTAACACAGAGTAGAGAGATGCGAATAACTGTAGCTGACTCATTTTAATCTCTGGTGAGCTTCTTTGTATAAATAGAGGTGGATACAGTAAAGAACAAAGTTGATTGTTGTTATTATTACAGGAAGTTCCGCTATGCTCATATTATAACCGTCTGTGTTAAAACAACATCTCAAACTGAGAGACTGAAAAATAGAAACAAGTATGACACATGGTACATGTTTAAATAAATTAAATAAATTATTCGATATATTGAGATGTGTTGGTTAAAACACACCTGCCTGCTTGCAGGAGCATGAGGAAATGCAATGTTCCCCTGAGATAATAAATGTCATGAAGCCATAAAAAGGCATTCCTGCTTCAGACAGCATAGTTTTCTTAACCTCGCTCTATGTATCACATAACCTTTCACTGTTTCAAGACACAAGCACTACATATTAAGGCAGACTTCAGCCTTTCCCTCAACTGTTTTTTTTTTTTTTCAAAGCTGCCTCGACACATAAAGTAAAGGAGTGAACGTTTCTCTGCCAAACACATTTTATCTTCTCAGTGACATACAGCACTGAACTTGTGCTTTTGTGGACACATGCTCCAGAGAGAAAAGATCCAACTTGGCTTGACACAAACCATGACCAGATAAGAAAAAAAGAAGAAAGGGGGGAGGGGTTGGGGGGTACACATAGGCTGTGATATTGAAATACACTTACTCTTGAGGGAAATGAAACGTGTGAAAGCCAGTACCTTGACACCGCTTTGGAAGACGAGTTCACATGTTCAAACATTGGGTTGAATTGTTCTTAACATACAGAATCCAATCACAGTGTGATCTGATGAAATTTCGATGGCAGATATGCTTTGATGGCTACAGGTAAAGCTATGATTTACAAAACTCCAGTATGAGTGGGACGAATGTGTGCTGCTCTGTACTGACCACATATTCATTCTGCTGAGGGTTTCCTGCAATTGGCCTGTATCAGAGTGCCCCCTACTGGCAGGAAAAGCTCCATTATAACGGCAGACTGAGTGGAAATCTTTTAAAGGTAACAGAGTAGATTCAATCCAAACAAGGACTGTGACACCCTAGTTTAGTTACCATTTAATAAAAAGCAAACGTGTGTTATTAAAAGAGAGATTGTGACATAACATGCCCTTTTTAACTTTCTTCTGGGTAACAGTTATATAAACCCTCAGTGAAATCTTTATCACACTTTTTTTCTGAACTGATAACACTTACAATATAACCTCAGAATTATTTCCTGTGAAACAACTCGAACAAAAGGAAAAATCTGTTACTAAAAGGAGGAAAGAATATTCAGTTAAATTAATTATTCCATAGATATATCACAAGGACAATGCACATTTGAGCTAAAAAATGAGTCATTTTAGAAAACTGCTGATTGATAGATAAATCCATTAATTGGTATTTTGAATAACATCTATCTAATCAAAATATTTGAATAATTTGATTGGAGTTAAATTAAGTTTCAAAGAAGAAAGTGCCATGCCTACGTTTTTGTTTCTACCTTAATGCTGACAAAAATAATGACTACAAACACGTTATACTTACCGATTGCTCTTTTGAAAATGCTAGTTAATGATATCTGCATCGAATAGCTGATACTACTAAGACCTTGAGCATTTTTCTCCAGGGTTTAAAAAAAGCATCTCTTTCTGCATATTTACTGTACTCTTTTTGCAAGAAGCAGATAAATAAGTTCACAGACTGTGCTGACTTGGTGTAGCAACACAGAGCAGGAATAGGTTTTCTCTAGGTTTGGCAGCTTGTTCAGTGATGCCTGTTGAAAAGTAGAAATATACCCTTGACCTGCAAGCTCTCTGAACAATGATTGGCTGCTTCAGAGACCTTGAACAGGGTACTGCTAGCAAAGAGCTATTCATGTTTTGTGGTGAGAATGAGTCACATTAATTGGGGCTTATTATCTTTTAGCTGGAGGACATTGCCATCAAAATGCATTCAAGGCACAAAGATTCAGACACCAAAACAGTGATGTTTATCGTGGGTTTGACAGCATGCTTTTCTTAATTGCAACCGACAGAGCAATAATCCAGCACAGACCGCCTGACAGCGCCAGTGTGCGTGTATCTAACTAAGCTTTTCAGGTGTTATGTGTGTTATACAGATGACAAAGTGATGCACATATGTTTTTATAGTCATTTTCAAGCCCCTGGATTTCCGTTTATGACACAACGTAACCACCTAAAAATCACTCCTTTCATCCCCAGACACATCTCAACAAAATCCACCAAGTACAAAAGTAATAAGTGAGTTATGTCTTCTTGTCAGTGGGGGAAAGTGATTTGGAAATCTTACAGCTAACTCTTGCTCCAATAAAAATGACGCAGGTGAGGTGCTGTTTACACAAATCTCTGCTGTGAAATGTTATTAAAAACAGCCTCCACTGGTGCACCTACTACATCTTTCTCCCTCTATCACTCACAAAATCTGAAATCATTTCAATTCTTAAAATATATCATTTCACATGTACATCAGTCATCTATTTTTCTTCTCTGTGCAGTTTTTACACAACTTTACTTGTTGTCATATTTGTACTTAATTGCAACAGTTGCTTGTTAGCGTGAGGTTTGAAACAAAACTTAAAAACACAAACTTATTCTATAAAAAATGGGTAAAAACAGTTTGGTATTTCAAAAACAGATTGACCAACTGGCTCAATGAATCATATTGTGCTTTATAGTGATGTAGGAAACAGGTCTGTACCTTGCACCATGCTTTTTTAACTTGTGCCATTAAGGAAAAAAACAAAAAAACATGAGCATTTTTGTTGTTGGCTCAATATTAAGCTATAGTTATATTTGCACTTTCTGTTCATGCATGCTAAAATGCTTGCACGCATAACACCACTGAAAACTCCCTATGTGTAAAAGATGTTAAAATATTAAGAATGTGTTGCCAGCTTACAAGTAGAGACATTAAAGCTTTTTTACGTCTTTAATGCACTTGGGTAAGACCAACATCTTACATCACTAAGGCAAGTCAAATTTGTCAAGGCACATAAAGAAAGCTTAACCAGTGAAGGTCATATGGGTACTAACATTCACAAGTATTATAAGTCAAAAAGATACAATCAAAAGAGCAGCATTTATCCTCATCATCACCACCACATTGCTTTAAACAACTGCCACCTTTCCATTACTTCCTTCAAGCTAGTAGACAATCTAAACCACCACTAATGTGCCATTAGTGAAAACAATGTGCCCAGAGTTTCTCATGACAATGAAATGTCATTAGAATCTGTTTTAGCTCACATGCTGGTATCGGCGCCCACCTGCGTCTCTGTATGTATAAGAACACCCTGGGGGTGACTGCATGGGATTCTGTGAGGCACCACCACGGTTGGACCACAATGGCACGCTAGCTGCTCCGCCGTGGGGCCCTTGGTACTTTTCTAATAATCTCCCCAGCATGTGTTTATCTTTGTTGGACCAGGTTGTGTGGAGAAGGCAGTCAGGAAGGGGAAGGTAGACAGAATCCTGCCAGCCTGCGTATGAGGAGCCCGCAAATCCAGAGAGACCGCTGGCTTTGTGTGAGTGTGTGTTCATGTGTGGGTCTGTCTGAGACAGAGATGGCAGCAATACAGTCATGCCAGCATGAGTTATGGTCTTTCTTACATAGACACAAACACACACACAAAAAAAGAAAAAAAAATTAATTGCCTTAAAAAAAGAAGAAAAAATTGTCTCCTGAGTTCCATTCTGTCTAATGTGTTCAACGTTAATCTTATCCTTTGGGGACATTTGTTGTTGTGTTAATTACATACCACCAGGAGCCATCATTAACAAACACACACAAATATGTGCATGCATCAGAATATACACAAACACATTATGTACACAATCCAGATCCACATGCAGAAGAGTAGATGAGGTGAGGCGGTCCAATATGGGCGAAGACAAGCTAATGAAGTATTAACAGGCAGTGAGGTCATTCTGGACTTGCTTAGGGCCAAACCATCTCCCACACCTTTTAATGAACAAACTCACCCTCAGATGTGTGGGGAGACATTTGGGCCACAGTGGCCAGGGTGCCCTGCTCAGTCATCCAATACACCACTAGCTCATCACATCCTGCAGAAGCATTTGCTTCCACCACTGTGCAATCTTTAGAGAATATCAGTGGAGTGAGGCAAACTGCAGTCCTGACACATACACACAAACAATTAACCTTAGAGAATTTCCACTGCCCTCTTTTCTGCCTGGCATCAGTGCTCATTACATTCTGCTGCTCAGTAAAGTCATTAAAGCAGGGGGAAGGGGGGCATCAACACAAATCCAAGCATTTGTTTCTCTCATTCATTTCAACTTCAAAGAGCACAAATTAGCATTGCTGAAAGGAAACCTTCATTTTTTATTATTTGTCATTTTTTTGGAGGGGGATGGGGGGGTCATGCAGTATTTTAGGGCAGCCCACCAATGTTGGGGGCAGAGTAATGGGTTACAAGGTGACTCGTGTGCACCTGTCTTCCCTCACCTTCACCGAACAGCAGGACATCTAATTACATTGCAGGCTGGCTTCACACTTTCAATTATAGATACAGCTGTAGAGGATTTGTAAAAGATGTATAGCATTTCCTTAGGAGAAATTGCCCCATATTATTTAGGACAGATAGCAGGAAGGAGATGGGAATGCCTCTAAAACTAAATATCTGGCAATAGTTCTACTAATGGCTATGAAAATGAGGGTAAATGCACAGTAAAAGAAACATGCATTAGGGTTTGTTCTAGTTATCAGAAGGAAGTGTACGGCACAATAAGGAGAAAGAGGAGTAAATTTAAAACACATCTGAGTGGTGCTTGGTAAATGCAGGAAACATAAATTAACGATGCAACTGCATAAAAAGGGTCATGCAGAAGATGACTAATGATGCAGACATGATCTTTTTCAAATAGCAATGAAACAAAGAAACTATCTGTTTGTGGTAAACAGGCTATATTAATGGATCAATATTTGGCCACAGACAATACATACGTTTGATATTAGATTATAAAGATAACACGTTTGTGAAGGAAAATGTCTACAGATCTTCTATTATTAAGACATTTTAACACTAAAACTATGACAGAATGAATAAATGAAAAGTGAATGAATGAACAAACAAACAACAAATTTATTGGTCATCACAGGAGACAAACAATGGGCAGTGACAGAAGCATCAGCTTATACATGCCCCCATTTCTTACATAATGTCATATTATACACAACAACTTTAATGATTTCCAGTACTTGATATTAAATAATACTCACATTAAAAATTTGTAGATGTGAAGAAAATTCGAAGAAATAAATGAGAAAAAGTTGTGTTTTTTAAACTGTGAAGAGAAGTATTAAACTAATGAGGAAAGGGACTGGTTGCTATGCAAAAGTGCAAGGAAGGAAGCTGTGAGACTAAATATGGAATTCTCGTTTCTGTTAAATGTTACTGTGCATAGTTAGGTCTTTGGCCAAAAAGACACTGAAAACCTAACTGTAATAGTGCTACGGACATAAATACAGGAAAGGAGGACAACCAAATCACAGCTGTGAAAGGAAACATGCAGAAACACTTTTACAGCTACAGCTAAATTGGTTTTGTTTGGTTGTGAGCCTTTAAGTTCACCTCAGTGATTATTAAGCTACTTATTTAGCAGAAGTATCTTCTGTCCATGTGAACAGCACGTGCAAACATTTGAATATAACAGCTGATAAACTATAAAAAATGTGCATATGTATCAATATGCTAATCTGTCTTGTGCTTGGGTTTTCTTTATGCTGAGATTAGTAAAGTGTGTTATATCTGATACAAAGCATGCATGGCAATGGTGTGACTTCGTGTATATAAACTCCATGTGAAACTATGATGTAAGTCAGTGTGTGACTGGTAGATGTGTCGGAAGCAGCTCAGTAAATGGTCACAAATTTCACTAATTCTGATACTCTTTAAACTGTCCAAATTGGTCAAGCTAATGAATATGTTGACCTTTTTTTTAATTAGAAATCGAGAGCGATCAGAATGCAAATCATGGCGACAAGATATTTTGCATACAGTAGTGTAGAGTGGCATATTCTCAAGGTAGGAAATGTTCACAATACCTCTTGAGGCTTACGTCTTCATTTCAATACAGCAAAGCTTCAAGAAAATTTGTAAAATCATCTCTATATTTGATTTAGACACAACATATTCTATGTATTTTACTGCTTAATATGAATAAAATAAAATTAAAATACATGTGTATCAATGCTCTAAGGTTATTTTAATCTCAGATAGTATGTCAGGAAGGTTAATAAGCTTCTTCACCGCATCTGTAGAGAAGAGTTATAAAGGTAAACAGGGAGGCCATAAGGCCAGAGATACAACCATGCAAATCAACACAGTCAAAGCAATTTGTCAAGTTTTTAAAACCACCAACTCCCCTGCTGAAAAATTTGCAACCGTAACTGGACCTGTGATCCTCTTACAGCAGCATGTTGATACATGGGTTTGACATCAGTCAGCGCACATATAGCAGTGAGTAGCAGGGGTCAGGGGTCTGTGCAAAATGCAGAGATGATGAAACACCTGCTGGAATACATTGTTCAGCTCCCTTCCCGCCTACTGTGGATTTAAATGTTAAGCAAGTCTGTGATAGAAGTGAATGTGCTTGATTTGGTGCAGTGTTTTAGGCTTTGGAGCTCTCAGATACACGGTAAAAGCAAATGCTAAACTTCCATGACCCAACCCTGCCTCCATTCTGAAGTGTTACTGATGTAGTTCGCTTTTCCTTGAGTGTGTAGGAGGAGCAAAACTGCAATAACAGTGTAACACCAACAAAAAAGCCAACAGCTTACTATGGTTCATCTGTTACTAAAGCTGCACACCAGGACCAGACTGCTGAGAGTTCATCGCAACACAAAACTCCTATACCAGAAAAAAATCACACAAGTGGAAAATGCATCAATAATTCAGTCTGGCCATGACTGTATTTGTATGACTTGCTTTTCTGATTTATAAATAAAAAAGAAGCATCACAGACATGAACACGGACAAAAAAAGATATTGGAAATAAAAATAAACCATTCAAAAATAACTAAACACACTTGATATATGAGCACATTTAACTAATTCCTCTTTTATCAATAAAGTGGTACAGAAAATAAAAAGGAGTTCCTATCCTTTTCAAAGATAAAGCAGATCTGGGGAAGAAAATCCAACCAATGAAATCCAGACAGATTTAAAATATGTATGCTGTGGACACTGTAGCGAGACAAGAGGAATAAGGTAGGAAGTTACTGAGTTTAGGTTCAAGGGGGATGACAGGGAGCAGGTGCTGGTGAAATGCACAGAAAGGAAAGGAGACGGAGGATGTGGAAGTAAGCGCAAGAAAGGAAAGATGAATAAAAGAAAAGGTAAAAGCAAAGGTTAACTGTATCAATATGTGTATCCTGAAGGGAAACTGAGAAAAGTGTGATGGACAGTTTATGTGCCTGATATAGAGAAGTGGTGGGCAGTTATTGGAAATCCAGAGAGGACTGTTAAGTCAATTTTTTCTTCCCTATATAGTCTGACCACATATCCAGGAGTGCACTAATCGACTTCTTATTACTTTGTGTGTATATTTTGTTTATATGGTAAAAGATGATTGATCCAATCATATGCAAAGTATGATTGTAACTAAAATCTAATTGATCTAATATGTAATATAGATCTGAACCTGTGCATGTTAAGTTACATAGGTAAAAAATAAATAAAAACAAAAAGAACAGAGCAGCTGCATAATAAAAACTAATTCTATGTGAACAGACCAATCTTCAAACAATCCAAAAGTTATCACATCTTAGTTTTCACTGGTCCCAAGTCTGGATGATTTCCCTAAGTGTCACTGTCACTTAAAATGTATGCATTCTCATAATGTCACTGCACTAGAGTTTTGGTGCCGTGTTCTTGTTATTATTTGGTTTGTTTTTTTTTCCCCTTGTATTTCAGGTAACAGTGAAGCTCAATCTGTAACCAGGCGCTTCTGTCTCTCCTACTTTCCATCTTCCTCACCTCAACCTTTTCTGTCTGTGCAGTAATTTACCTCACTGTGGCATGAGAGGTCATGATTGTTTATATTCATGGAGGCACCATCTTGAACACGGAGGACTCGAATTGTTTACCTATCCTGTGAGTGACATCACGGCCTCTCTCTTTCCCCCAGTGCTGCTCTGCCTCTGCTCAGTTCCTTCCCCAACCAGATTAGCTGTGGGAGAGTCACCCCCTGGCCCATTTGTGGTCAAAACCCAATTCCACAAAAGAGGCACAAATACAAATTAAACGTAATGCCATGTAACCGACTCAGTGTGCAGTGTTAAGCACAGTGTTAGCCAGTCACACTTTTATCTGTGTGAAAATCACGGACCAACATAGAAGCACATTCAAAACACTTCTGGAGGTCAGAGTAAAGAATGTTATCAAATAGTACGACTAATGCCTTGCTGTAAGTTAACAAGGAAGACATGAGATTTAGTGATTGATCTTATTTAAAATGAGATGATGAAGTATAGCAGGAGGCTGATTTGTGATGTATGTCAATCAAACTGTTCACAGATCTATCAATGGAAAAACAGACTAGAAGAAATGCTTTTTGTTCCTGGAATTAACTTATGAGAATAATAATCATTTTTAAAGCAGTAAAAGGTTGATAACAGAAAGTTTAGTTTTAGTGTTTTTCTGGAAATATGCACAAACACAGGGATCTAGGTTTATCCTTCTGATATTCCAAATAATAAACCAGAACATGTAAACCAGATTCAGGAAAACAGAAAACACTGCTCTTCAGGAAAACTAAATGTTTCAGTTTGAATCGAATATTACTCAAAAATGCACAACACAGCGCAGTAAGCCAGAAACGGAGTGAACAGTGAATCATTACATATCAAGTTTTCCATATAAAACTCTCCAAGCTCATACTGTTACGTCTGAGCTGGATTAGATATGCACCCCATACTCTGCAGTCTGGGACTATGGGGTTAGTTAATGAAGCTTTGTTCGTGTGAAAAGCTCCACTAACAGTGCTGACATTGTCCTCTTTTTAAAGGCAAGTCCCACTGTTAAAAAGCATGCTATCACTCAATTAGGCTGCTCAGTGCATGCTGTATGCTATGTATGACTCACAGGAAGATGCAAATCCAAGTAAACAGACAAACAATTTTACAGTAAAAATCACTGTGGAATACATTACTTTGACATTGCTCTCTTATAGATGAATAATTTAGGGAACAGGCAATGTATATTCTTACATAAACAATCATATTAGTAAATGTCATGTTATGATAATGGTATTCAGACTTACTACAAAAATAAATGCCATTTAGCTTTTAAATGATCTTACTGTCGTTCCGAGTTCATTCAGGATGATGTCCAAAATCTTGTATACATGGTATTCTCTGTGTTTTGTTTCCTTTAATATTATTATACCAGACTCATTATACAGTAACATACAGATCGGATCAAGATCTGTGTTGTCTGGGCAACAATGGCAGAAAAGAAAAAAAGCTTTTGCAACAATAACAAATAAAAGAAGAAAGAAAAAAAAAACAATAAATGCAAAAGTGTGCTTAGGTAGAGTTAGAGTTAGGTAAGAAAAACTGCGATTAAATAAATACATTTTTGTGGGGCCATTAGAGATTTCAAACGATTAGAAAGGAACTTTCGACAGATTAATATATTGCAGGGTTAGTTTCGCAGGGAGCAGGAGACTGAGCAGTAACAAAAGAAGTAAAATATTTAGATTCACAGGGGATATCTATTTTTGAAGAGACGTTTTTGATGAACATTACACTGTACCTGAAAGCACATAAAAGTTAGCAGGGTGTAGACTTGGGAGGCTGTAAGCGGCAGGTATCAAAGACAGCTAATATTCAGAGGGCTAAAGTTAAAGTGCACTGTGATAGCCAGAATGGCTCTCATCTGAGAAGAGAAGATTAAAATCAGTGGGACATCACAGCGAGGCAATATGAAGTGGGAAAGAGAGGAAATTTCTCTCTCATTCCCTCTTTCACAAAGATGCACACACACACACACACATAATATATCCTCCTACAATAAACCAATTACTTGTCTTTAATATTGAAGAGCCTAATTTCCATTCACATGTAATGTATTAAAACCGTGCAGGGACGAGCAACGAAAAGAACTGACCCTGAGATATTCACAGTGGGTTAACTGCCCACAAATGGGGAGAAATGAACAACTGGGTGTTTTTGTGTTTTATTGAGACAAATGTCTCCTGCCTGCACAAGCAATTAATGGGCTCCCTTTTAAAAAGTGGAAAATGGTACCATTTGAGGTTTTTTCTTTCTTTTTCAAAGTGCCATAATAGACTTTCTGCTTTGTTTTAGGAAAAAATGGACTTCAAATATAAAATGCATGACTGAATGAAAGAGATACAAAAAAAGGTAATCATAACCATTTTCTGCCAACTGTAGCGTGTCCCCCTCTCAGGGACTGATGACAGTTTGCAAAATGAATAAAATGCAGATCTTGTTTGTAGGAGATAAAGGCTGTTAAAACAATGAGCCCGAGAATCAGAGTGGGTGTCGTTTTACAAGGCCGGCCTTTTCTCCAGATGGACATCATCATGCCCAAAGACAAGACTTTACAAGCAGGCAAAGAAAGTGCAGATAAGAAGAGAGAAAGGAAGAAAGTTCAAAGGAAGAATTTGCCTAGAAAAAAAGATAGACAGAAGAAGCCGCCATGGCGGAGACCCCCTCTTCTCAACACAATCAGTAATGAACAGCCTGACTCTCCTGGGAAAACATGGCAAACCATCAGGCCTGACTTCCCAACACACTGACATGTAGAATATCCTAAGCTTATTACTGTACACACATCATCAGTACAACACAGACTTTCCAGAGTGGGCTGCAGTGTTTTGGGTTGAGCTTAAAGTTATTAGACAAAGGCCTTTATTACATCCTATCTAAAGAAGCAGGGCTTCAATAACAGCTTCTTCTTTCATTTCCAAGAGCGACAAGCTTTTCAGGGAGTTCTTTTATCATCCAGAACTATTGTCAGTAAATTAGCACAGCTTAACAGGATTAAAATATTTTGAGTAGCACTTATTGTTGCAATATTGTTTTGAGAGCCAACACATGGGCCCACTAAACAGGCACTGTAAGGTCTGGTCAGCAACTGGTTTTGTTAGATTTTCTGAGTGAAAAGTTCAGTGTCATGTGTGGAGGCTGACCATGCGAGAGCATGTTTGATCTGGCGCCCAGGTCAGCCCTGATGCTAACAGAGTTATTAGGGGACTTATTAGGAAGAGTCAGAGAGCCAGCTAAACCCCCCACTGATTCCATCATTACTGCTGTTGCGGCCGGGTCATTACCGCCCTGCTGCTGAGGCTTTGTAGCAGGGATTGAGAATCTGCTGGTGTCCTCACCACTCTGGCTCCATGGGGAAGAGTGTGTGTGTGGGGGGGTAGAGTTGTAGAGACAACAGTAAAGGAAAACAGGTGTCAGATTGAAGAAAACTACTGAAGGATTTGATCAAATCCCTTGAGATGAGGAACAGGCAGAGTTTGTAGCCATCACTTACAGTCAGGCTTTAACCAAGTAACATTTCCAGAAGTGACCTTTAGAGGAACACCACTATTTGGGGGCAACAGAGAAGTAAACATTAGAACAAGTAAATGTAATTCTAACCAGCACATTTTATGTACAAGGCAATTCAATGTGCTTTACATAAAACACTTAAAAGCATTACACACAACTTAAAGAAGCATAAGAGACAACATTAAAACTTTCTTTTTTTGTGGGACTTTGAGAAGTGTTGTACAACATGTACGGTCATTACCAGGTTGCCAACGCGCCTTTACAACATGATGCAAACATATGCTCGAGCAAAAAGCTGCAAGTACAGAAACGTGATGCAAATACAGAAAACGTTGCAAACTAGAGGAATGCAGCATAAACAAAAGTATTTTCTTCTTACAGTTTTTATTTATGCAACAGTCCTGTTTATGTGTATAAAGACCATTTAAATTTTTATTTCACAATTTTGCTTCTGTCATTCATGTATGATTAACGAACATTTACACATTGTTTAAAAAGACATTTCAGAACAAGGAAAAACATATATTGTGTATCTCAAGTCCATATTGCTGATGGTTAATTACCACCTTAATGTAAATTATAATAAAGTATGGTTAAACCGTTGTAGAAGGCAGCATCATTTCACAGTGATAAAAATAACACATTTAGGGTTTTCTGTTGTCTTTAAGTAACCTCCTTCCTTTCTGCTAAGAAGCCCAACGTCACCATCACAAAGGGCCATATGCCCTTTGTCTGTCAGCAATTGATGTGGGCAATGGAGGAAACATTTTAGAAGAGAAGGGGTGTGAAGTTTGCCAACATCAATCTTGTTTCAAACTGAACCACAAAGTTCCAGCTGAATGAATTGGCTTTCAAATGAAGGAGGCCATGGCTACACACATTCAATCCCAGAGTGAATCTGATTTGATCCCAGGAGCTGTACAAAGGCACAACCCACTGATTGATAAAGTGAACTGAGGGGAGATGAGAGGGGAAAAAATGAAAAAAAGGAGACCCCAGTTAATGGAGAAGAGTACACAAAGAGCGAGGGAAGCCAATGCAGTAATGTGAAGGCAGAGAAGAGGGAAACAGATGAAAGGTAGAAAGCAAAAGGAGCACACCATTAGAACAAATAGTAAAATAACTTGTAGCTGTTCCAAGCTGTTCTACAGGGCCCATTTAATGCCTTGTACACAAATTGTAAGGGTGGAAATAAAATGTGGTGGTGACAGAGAAGAAAGAGATGTCTGTCTGTGATAACAGATTTTCATCTCTGTGTGGGTGGTAACAATTTTATGTTCACAAAGCACACAGTGGCTCCAACATTATACTCGCGTTGACATCAATGTCTGAGTTTAAGTTTAACACATTTACAGCTCACTGAAAACAGTTTTGATGTCCCCCTGGTGAAATCACAATCTGGATGTCCAGTAATAAAAAGCTATTGTGTAGTGATCCTCTATTAAACTAATACAAAACAGCTCTGATCCTAAAAACTGACATATTTAAAGGTTTTAATCCGATCATCTCAGAAATCAATAGCAAAGAAAATAAAAAGAATGAAGAGCCACTCTTAGAAGACTGAAGCAAAGCTTGAAATCCCTCTTGATTATCATTTCTTTTCTTGGTAAAACTCATTAAACAGCAAGACCCATAAAAGCAGCAGGGGAGATGACAGTCTTGCATTCTGGGTTGTTTTAGAGGCCTCTAAGCGCAATAAGCAACTGAAAATTGGAGGCTGTTAAAGTCATTTTAAAGAAGTGTTGTTCTTCAACAATGCAAGTAACAAGCAAGAATCTCGAGGAAGGCAGCGATAACAGAAGCCCTTTTGTTTTTTTGCACCATTTTCTGAGGGTAGCTCTGCAGGGAAGGCATTTACACCTGCTTGCCTCATCTTTCACTATACACAAAACCCCCAAAGAGTGCTTTACTTATAAATATCCACATCTTGTGCCAAAGACAGCACAGAGAGAAGCAAAGGACAAACCAACAAGTCATGTATAAGTGTGATTTATATATAAAAAGTGTTATTATTATAATTAGCATTCATACAGTTTTGAAAAGCTGTGAAAATATGGCAGACAAATCAAGCAAGTTTCAACTAGTATATTTATTTTATCAAATAGGTAAGGATATATGTTATGTTTTTGCAGAGAGGGTGTAGAAAATATTGGGATATCACATAAACCCCATAAATCGCATTAAAGATTCAGTTAATCAGCTGCACTTGAGCTGAAGACACAATCTGCACAAACACAATTGTGTATAAAACAGATTGTGTTGATAAAACTTTTAAACCGTAACTACTGTATTCATGCAAGGATTACGTTTAAATTCACAGGATGAATCATGCAACACACAAGAGGAAATAAGCGACTGTCTCATTTTAGAAATATCCATTCTAGCACCTTTCCAGCAACCTCATCTACATCAAAGCTTCTCTCCCTGACTTTCAACAGCACAGACTGTGTGTGTGTGTGTGTGTGTGAGTGTGTGTGAGTGAGAGAGAGAGAGAGAAGGGTGGTATCAAACATTAAACAGCATTTTTCATTCATGAGAAAATCATGTTCTGTTTCAACAATAGCTGGAAAAGAGCTGATTCAGGGAAGTCACTGCAGGGGTAATTGATAGGGATCCAGCAAAGGTAACTCCTGGGGGAAATGCTGGATCAGGAATTCCTAGCATGCCAGCAGGAACATGGACTATCTATACAGCTTTCTTTTAAAAATCCCAGCGGGTGAGAAAGTGAATTCAATAAAGAATTCAAAAAGGCTGAAGATGAATTACAGCCATGTGTTTGCAAAACTACAAACGTTAACTTGTTGTGTTAAAGAATCAACCCGAAGATGTAAATATCTCTAAATAATAAATGCTTTATTTTGGTAAAGTAGACTAATAAACTACAGAATTATATTAACAAATATCACTAATAAAAATGGTTGATTCCTTGAACACCTGTCCACTAACACGTTACAGACAAATAAATAGCATTGAAATAAGAAGACATACAGATCTCCTCCACTTCATTAAGCTTTGCAAAAATATTTCTTTTCAGCCCACAACCTTTTTCCCACCAAATGACCTTGCAACTGCAGCCAAAGGGAAAAAAACTGTTTATTTGATTGTACAAAATAAACAAGATGAGTCTAGATTGTTAGCCTGGAGGTTTTAGGACAGACCAGCCAAAAAACTACAGGTAGGCAGATTGGTGTCTAAACAGACACTGTTTGTGGAAAAAGTTGGAGAATTCTGTGTAGTTATGTCCACACACGTTGACAGAGCTCCGATTTAACTGTTCTGTGTTTGACAAGGCTTTGACTTCCTCCCTCCCACTGCTGCTAGAATTACAGGGGTGTGCTGCACACACAACGTACTGTCAAAGGAGTGGAAAACAATCAAATTGTCATGGGGGGATATATCAAGCGTTCTCATTTATCCTCCTCAAAAACAAAAAAAAAAAAAAACTTGCTCCTCTGCACTTGTGTTATTCATGAATCAAGTATGGCTGTCTGTTTGTGTGTCTAAGAAACAAACTGGACACGACAAGGAAACTCCCAGAGCTTCCTTCCTTCCTTCACTACAAGTCAAGGACTGGTCTAGTGGACTGGAAAGGCAAGAGCAAGCATGGCCACACTGGGCTCAAACATACATGTGCAAGTTTAGGTTTGTGAATGTCTAACAGCTCAACAGAAAGAAAGAGAAGATGCAGCATAAAAAATATTGCATTGGTGCTAAAAAAACAATGTAATTTGCAGGGATGTGGCATTTCTAGCTCTCTCCAAAAAACACAAAGATATAGTGAGAGCACCAGAGACCCTAATTGGCATATAGAGTTAAATTGAAAGCATGGTGTTCAAATGTGTTGGAAGAAATGCTTGGTTTTAGGATAATTAACATTTCAGTTTGAAAAAATTGTCGTCACAAGATGAAAGTGTCTTAGCAACTACTGCCTCGGAGGCTAAATGAAGCATGTGTGTGAAGATTAATTAAGGATGGGATGGAAAGAGATGACACCTTCTTACCTTTAGACTGTGAGGAGAAGCAGAGGGAGAGCTGAGCAAATAGGTCAGGATTCTCGAACTTCTCTTCTTTGACTTTGATCCAGAAGCAATTCTCTGCCATTTCCTGAGGCACTATCTGCAATGACACAAGGATTCCATTATCACCACAATCAGAAACCGTCATTTCATCAAACCGCCACTCAAAAGTTTTTCTCGCTGGAAGATAGGGTTTGTGAGTGTTTTTCTGTGTGTGGATCTACACATGACCTTGTGCGACACCTTTAGTATCTGAGCGGCAAAAGGAACTGACAAAAGAAGACCACAAAGCAGAATGGAAATGTGCGGTTTACCATATTGTAAATATACAGCCGTGCTAAAAATATGTGTCCAAAGTGAACTGAATCATTACAGATCTGATCCGTGCTAGTCTGCATGATGGTTACAACAGGAATATAACTGGAACACCTAAATATCAAAGCAAACACCTACAAACTGTGTTTTATCTCTTTCTTTCTTTCCCTCTATTCTGTTCAGCACAAAGGAAATAAGCTACATGTTAAAACAAACACAAAGCCACTGAACACGTTGTCGTCATTAGTGCCTGATGATGTGTGACCTGAAGTATCACTGTCCTGTTTTATTTATATATAACTTTTCAAATCAAGGGTAATGAATAGCTCTTCATCTTTTGTACAGCTGCCATTAACCTCCTCAAAGGTACAGTAATTACATAAAGACAGTAATGTAAGTGTTCCCCACAACAACAATCACGCTCAAGACCATATACCAGTGACGTTAAGTGTAGCAGTGCTAGAGAGACTCTAGGCTTACAAAAATTTCAACATGAGCCTAATTTTATATGAAACGTAGATAACAAAATGGCTCTATATTCTTATGTGCTCTCATTCAGTCATACAGTGCACTCTGTCATGTCAAATGATAAAACAGGAACTGCAAAAAAATTAAATAATCTAACAATTCAGACCTGAGATACTGTATGTTTTTATTTTACAACCATGGTACAGACACTGTGTGAGTGTGTCTGAAAAGATCTGTAGATCTAAACAAGGTTAAAAGTGACAAATATAGCAAATCATTTTCCATTTTCAATTACTGATATCCTCCACATTTCTGACACTTCTTCAAAGCAAAACTGGCCCAGCTTCATCAGGTTGGATGGGTTCTGCTGGTGCACAGCAAGCTTTGAGTTTTACCACAAAGTCTCACAAGGATGAAGGTATGTGATTCACTCAGGCACATTCAATGCATTTCAACAATTCCCCTGAACAGGTGATGCTTCAGCAGTATTCTTAGGACAGGGAAGTCCAAGTCCAGGTCCACTGTCCCCTAGATTTCTTCCTGCTCCAAATCACCCGATTCACATTAAAGCCATTTTCTAATTATAGAAAACTTGCCTAAGTGATAAATTCAATTCAATCAGTTTTTGGAGGAGTACAACATCTAAAGCTGACATTTAAGTTGATCTAATGGCACGCTGAGCAACAGTTTATTGTTTGTCTGTTTTGTTTTTATCTCCCATGTTTCCTTAATTCTGATACTTTTAATTGATTATGCAATTTATCCTCAAATGTTTGGTTTTTTTTGTTATTCTGTCATTTGTGTGTTCTCTAAATTTATCTTAACACTTTTCGAGGCTCTTATTGAAATATATGGAAAGTTATATTTTCAATAATAAAAATAGTGTTATATTACTGGAGCATCTTGCAAGACTTTGAAAATTGTATACTATTTTTCTAACAAAACAAGCAACATGGAGCAACATGACGGCAAAGAGAAAAAGGCACCTTTTTTCATAAAAATATCAGCTGATTTAAACTATTGTAAGGATGTAAGCATCAATGATTTGCACCTGTAGCTTTTTGCATGACCATTTCTGTTCATGCATGCAGTGTGTTTTTGTATATGAAGCACTTTTGCATCTGTCGGCAATCAGTGTTTCTAACTAACTCAATATTTGTATTTTTTGTTAACATTACATGTGGTTGGGTAGGATGTTTCCTATGAGGAAGTCTTACATTATTGCCTTCTGACTCATAAAGCACTGACATCATTTCCCTTGCTTGACTGGGAAACTTAGAAAGTAACTGAAAGTGGTAACTTTATTTTGCAACATTTACACTACATTTACACTAAATATCTGTAGGTGTTTACCTTGAGGTTCTGGTGAACATGCTGTAGCTAATTATGGACATTAGCATAATAGTCATATCTGTCCGAACCATGGTGTTGTTGAACATTTATACATAAAGGACGGAAGGAATACAGATAATAAGGTTCTCCGTTGTTCTTCTCTTCTCTTTACAACATTAAGCAGTATTCTCTCCTGGTATTTCTGCACTTACATCTGGCGCACACAGAGAAGACAGTACACTCATGTCCCATTTAATCTGCACAAGGGACACAGGTTGTTTTTCCTCAGGTGGTTATGAATTTCATTTGCATCATCAAACTAAATTTCCTGTGGAGGGGAGGTTAATGGTCTTGGACAAAACTTGTTACTGTACACTTTCCCAGACAATGGACATTTGCTCTACACAGCATGCATACATATACATGCAAAACTGCAACGACACTGCTAACATACACATTGTCTTTTCTCTGTATTAACAGACAAGATATATAAATGTTTTCTTTACACATATCAGTGGCTTTGATTTAATGTAATACAATAACATTATGTAAGTGTATCTATGTTTTAGAAACTCAAAAAATGATATTTTGTGTGTGTGATGACTGCCTGCTTCATAACAGCTAAGCTTTCCCACATAATGGGCTCGACACACAGGGGTGTGCGTTGCTTATTCTCCATTTATTTCCTATGAAATATGCATGATGAGGTAAAAAATCACTGTTCTCCTCCAGCTAAGTGGTAGGCGACATTCGTTCATGTAAAATTTTGTCTTCGTTGTCGACGTACACACGAGGAGCTTGCGATGCGAGACAAAAAAGTAGAAAAATGTTCAACTTTAGTTGCTGCTGAATGGCACTACAGCCAATGAGTGAGGGTTTCACTGACTGATCAGGAGGAACATGAATTTCTGGCTCAACCTTGAGATCTGACATCAAATGATGATATTTACCAGGATGTTGTATGTAAAATATAATGAACCCAGGGTTGCTTTTTTTCTTCTGTAGAGTTAACAGATTTCTGCCTATTCAAGTAAAATTTCAAGACTTGTCAATTATTTATGCTTTATCTGTCACATACTGCAGTTAAATTCACAAAATTATCTCCAATATCACAACCAATCTTTGTTTTGTTATTAAAACAAGCGATACGAGTGTGATACGGGTCACTACTGCTATCACCGGTGGTTTTTATGCACTTCCATCTGATGAATTTCACCTGGGTGGAGATGAATTTTGACTGTCACTGTCATTTGTCGCTCCATGTGTTGAGCCCATTAGTTGTATGAGGCTGAAGTTGGGTGACTGATGCAGCCATGACAGAAAGCATTGCATAGATCACATTTTCTTCTTTCTCTTCATTGTCTTTCCTAACTAAATTGGGAGTAAATTTGAATATTAAAGATGAATATCCATCTTGGTTAAAGCAATGAACAAAGCAGTATTTTCTGTTGGTCCTGTTCCTTTTTAAACTAGGGATAGACCGTTTATCAGCCAGTACAGTAAAATAGGCCTCTTGATGCATTTTGGCTTCAGCCTTTTTGTTTAATCCAACAGCCAAGATAAGACATTTAAAATGGGGTTATTTTGGCTGTGATGCCTCTTCATCTGAAGTCACTACTCCAGCAGACTTAGGCATTGTCCCACTCACAGCACCATCTGACTTTCTACATGTATGGCACTGGTAAAACACAATCAGCAGGGAAAGCTGTGTGCATGCACGGTGCTCTCACAGAACACTGCAGAGAGAAAATATAAAAAAAGGTCTGCTCAGTGGAGAAGCTCTGGTGAGCAGATGTGAGCATTGTGAAAAGTAAGCCAAAGCAGCAGACTCTCCCAAAATGGTAATAAACATCCCAGAAACAACTTGCAACCACGAGTAATGTTACTGTGAGCCCAATAACTCTATATAAACATAAACAGTAGCTCTTCACAATAGCGGTCCCTCCACATGTGTCTGTTTATCACTTAAACAAGGTTGCTGATAATATCTAAGTGGGAATAGTCTGTGATAGTAAAAGTATGAGTGTGTGTGTTTGAAAGCAAGAGTCAAATTCTGTTTCATTGCAGGGAAGCATGTTGAAAGGGTGGCTAGAGAAAAGCTTGTATGATTGTATCAGCCACACGAGAAACTGACAGATACGCAACATCGGTCTCAAAGAAAACTGATTGGCAATAATGGATATTTAACATAGACTGTATAAAGACAGAAGGAGCCTTCCAGTAGGTTTCTGAAGAGCAAAAGGGAAGCTTGTTGGGCAAGCTGAGAGTTTTAAAATAGGACTGAAAAAAATGAGAATTTTAAAATATCATAGCAAATTTTGCAATGTCATCTTAAAAACTGGTGTCAGTAAAATGTACCAAGACAAGAGCTGTGATGTCAGCCTGGACTATCGTGGTGTTTTAAATAGGTCTAATTTGTTCACTTAGTGTAAAAATGACAGAAATATTGGAGCATTTCAATATATTGAGCAAAACCACAAGTCTTTTTCTGTTTCCTTTTACCTTTTTTCTGTAAATGTTTGCCCCGATTCCACTTAAACAATCACCCAAGTAACATGATGTCAAGAGTCCTCATTTGACATTTTATTTGTTGTCAGTAATTGCAGACAACTCGGTCATAAAACTATTATTCAAAAACAAATTCCAGTGATAAATGATAAATTATCTTTGGTATAAT